>JACEVL010001139.1:0-144218 GCA_020284085.1 Aporrectodea caliginosa
GTCTGTCTGCTTGCCTGTCTGTCTGTCTGCCTGTCTGCCTGCCTGCTTGCCTGCCTGTCTGCCTGTCTGCCTGTCTGTCTGTCTGTCTGCCTGCATGTCTGTCTGTCTGTCTGTCTGTCTGTCTGTCTGTTTGCCTGCCTGCCTGTCTGTCTGCCTGCCTGCCTGCCTGCCTGCCTGTCTGTCTGTCTGTCTGTCTGCCTGCCTGTCTGTCTGTCTGCCTGCCTGTCTGTCTGCCTGCCTGCCTTCCTGCCTGCCTGTGCCTGTCTGTCTGTCTGTCTGCCTGCCTGTCTGTCTGTCTGTCTGCCTGCCTGCTTGCCTGTCTCTGCCTGCCTGTCTGTCTGTCTGTCTGTCTGTCTGTCTGTCTGTCTGCTTGCCTGTCTGTCTGCTTGTCTGCCGTTCGTCTGCCTGCCTGCCTGCCTGTCTGTCTGTCCTGTTCATTGCCTGCCTGCCTGTCTGTCTGCCTGCCTGCCTGTCTGTCTGTCTGTCTGTCTGTCTGCCTGTCTGCCTGCTTGCCTGTCTGTCTGTCTGGCTATCTGTCTGCCTGTCTGCCTGTCTGCCTGTCTGTCTATCTATCTGTTTATCTATCTATCTACCAGCCTATCTAAGTATATCTGTGTGCATCTATATTTATACGCTATATGGTCTAGCGCAGTTAAAATTGCAGCATACTTTGAAGTAAGCTGCTTACGATTCCTTGAAGTCTGGAGTAACTAGATGTTACTTTAGAGTTGTATAGTAACCTGGCTTGCCATATGGTAAGATGCCTCACTTTTTAGTAAGGTCTGGTAAGCTTATTTCTAAGTGTGTATTATTGGCCAGCGATGACGCCAACCTAAAATTAGCTAATTCGGTCGAAACCAGTTGATACCCGTAGGAACAATGACTCTTGTGTATCTCTCACTGGCTCTACCTCTGCCTGTCTATGTGTGTGTCTGTGTCTGTCTTTCTCTCTGACCTACTCAAGTGCTCATTGTTCTCATTCTTCAGTTCTTCATAAGTTCGTAATATATCTGAGTCCTCAGTTCTCTTCTGATATGCTGATAGTAGTTTCGCTCAATAAATCCACTCATGGAGTTAAAACCATTTGCTTAAAAATTATATACATATATACAGATATATATACAGATATATGTGCTATTATAATTGGTTATGGTTATGGTTATGATACAATATTCCTTTATTGACTAATCAAGGTTAATTGACACAAACGCAACTTTGTAACACTATGTAAAATGGAGAGCTTAGCTTGTATATATATATATATATATATATATATATATATATTATATATATATATATACCATGACATATATGTATATGTACAACATATATGCTGTTTATTCTGATGCTCTGCAGTTGAATTAGAGAATGAACTTTTTGCAATGCAACTTTTATCTACCGTTTTCAAAGTTTTCCACTGAAAACAATGTTCTCGTTGCTTTTATTAATTTTCTTGACTTTACTTATAATAATTATTAGCTAGCACCATGCACAAGGTTGCCTCAACCCTACACTCCCTATACAGTATACAGGGTGGGCCATTAAAAATGAGAACATCGCGTTCAATCGTGTTTAATACAATATCAGATTGTGCGTTGAGTAAATTATGATGACCTAAATTATTCTATGATGCACTTACTTACCAAGGCAAGCCAGTGCGACGTATTGTGAAGCAAGATTTACAACTTAAAGCGTTCAAACGTGTGATGGGGCAGGTGATAACGAAGGCTGTAAATTAAAACGGTGTCAAAGAAGTCAGCAGATAGGGAGGCTACTTGAATGTTTCCTAACGAGAGAAGTGCTCAAAGCATTTGGTTCACAGATGAAAAGACAATTACAGTTGCCACACCAGTTCATTCTCAAAGTGACTGCTTTTAAGCTGATATAAGAAAGAAAAGCAAACTCCAGCAACAAGACTCATATGCGAACGTGGACATTTCAGTCGCAGCATCATGGTTTCGATCGCTGTGTCTCGTATGGGAAAACCAATGTAGTGTTTGTTGGACCTGGAGCCAAAGTAAACAGTAAATACTAGTGTGATTACGTTCTAGAAAGAGGTTTATTCTTCATATAAGAACAAGATGTAATCACCACAATTGGACATTGTAGCATGACGGAGCTCCTTCACACACAGCAAGAAACACTATCAACTTCCTACATCAGGAGAATGTCACCTTCATCGAACCAGACATGTGGCCTCCAAATAGCCCAGCCTAAACCCGGCAGACTATGCTATTTGGGGTGCATAGAATATAGCATTGAGCAAGAAATTACTTGCATTTTGAAAAGAAAAAAAGATATTAATTAAATAAATAATTCAGATTGAACGCGATGTCCTCATTTTTAATGGCCCACCCGGTAGGTGCGATGGTAGAATGAGTAGCAGTAGTATCGGCGCCTAACAGGCTGCCATACAGTTATAAAATCGACTCTTGTTATCAAGTGTTCCTATACTATTTCATGTAATCATACTCTGCGATTGGTGAGTTTAAATTTAATAAACGGATATTATTATTACAGTGGTGCACGGAGTGAACTGTTGCGTTGTCATGACGACCAGTCCAACCGCTGAAACCGAGGATGTTCCGATGCGAAACCGAGGCTACGAGGCTGACTCGACATCCGCTTCCGGTTCACGGTCAACGGATGTCATCCGGAACGAGAGATCAGTGGAGGAGGAGGAGGAGGAAGGGGATCCGGGTGGAGGGAGAGGGACACTGCCGCTCCCATCACACAGGTTCTTCTCTTCTTCCTCGTTGTCGTTGGAATGTCGCAGGAGAAATGGTGGTTCATCGAAGGAAGTCTACACGTGTCATCTCTGCTCGTTTGTAGGTAAGGCTCTCGATGATGTCAGGCAGGGGAAGGATATGGAAAGGAATATTCAGAGGATCAGGGAGAGGGACAAGGAGAGAGAGAGAGGAGAGAGATAGACAGACAGACAGACAGAGAGACAGAGACAGAATTCGTTGATCAATCCCTTCGTCCACTTTTCTGTCCATTCTTTTGTCTCCATCAATCCCTCCATTCCTCCACCGCGATCCTTCCATTCATCCATCCACCCATTCATCCATCCCTCCATCTTATCTATCACTCCATCCACCCATCCATCCACCCATCCATCCATCCATCCATCCATCCATCCATCCATCCATCCATCCATCCATCCATCCATCCATCCATCCATCCACCCACCCACCCACCCACCCACCCACCCACCCATCCACCCATCCATCCATCCATCCATCCATCCATCCATCCATCCATCCATCCATCCACCCATCCATCCATCAATCCATCCATCCATCCATCCATCCATCCATCCATCCATCGTTGTTAAAAACGGTAAAACCAAAATAAAAACGGAAAATGTCGTTTTATTCAAACAAATAAAAACTGAAAAAACGAGAAAAAAACGGAAAAGAAACTAATTTGACTTTGTTACATCTTTTACTGCATTTTTAATTAAAAGCCTTTAAATCATCAAATAACATAACTTTATTAGTAAACACCAAGTAACATTAATCTACAACAGATTATTTTCGTTTTCATTAGTTTTTCTTTTTCATAAGTTTGGTTTAGTAACAAATTGAGAAATTAAAAATATTGAAATCTTTTCAAATTTAAATTAGGCTATATACATAGGCTTAAGTCCACATAAGTCCATGCTGATATAAACAATTAAAGACTAAACTTTGTTAGTATAGAGTGTACTTAATTAAAATTGTACTTACAATTTTGACTTATATAAGAACTTAATATATGGAGTCAGTTTGTCAATCAATTGGAGATTACTGTGTAGGCCTACAATGACAACATTTTCGATAACTTAGAAATTCAAATAACTTTCCTAAATTTCTTTTCCTGTACTGTGCTATTTATTTTTCAACCGATGACACTAAATAGTGACGTAAATTAGATGAATCCTTGAAAAGACGAAGACAACGTAAGGGATGTCAGACAAAAAAGTTAAACAAATAAAAACAGACAGTAAATAAATAAATAAAGTTAGGGTCTACATACAAAAAATAAAAACCGAAAAAAAAACGTGGCGAGAAATAAAAACGGAAAAAAACGTTTTTTACAACTATCATCCATCCATCCATCCATCCATCCATCTATCCCTCCATCCATCCACCCACCCATCCATCCATCCACCCACCCACCCACCCACCCACCCACCCATCCATCAGTCCATCCTACCGTCCATTCAAACATCTATCTATCTATCCATTCATTCATTCATCCGTCCATCCATCCATCCATTCTTTTCCAGGTACCACTTGTGAATCCTTCGACCAGCACATGGTAGATTGTCACTACATCTACCGCTGCATAGAGTGCAGCTACTCTGCCCGCACGCAGGGCCGCCTCAAGAGGCACCTCAGGGACACCCACCGGAAGAGCGCCACCGTCACCGCCGGACACCGAGAGGGTCCAGGGAGACCCAACCCCCAACGACCAGCCATCGGAGACCAGCTGAGAAAGATGAGGCGAAACAAGACCATTCGTTGCAAGTACTGTAAATTCATCACCGTTGAAAAGGTATATCAAAGCGAGTACTCGCATACTTTTCTGCTTTTTATTTCATTAAGTACTCGCCTACATACTTAGTTATTTGTTTACGTAATGAGGAATGACCGAATGAATGCTATGTCTTACGAGGTTATTTCCGCCAATTGCGCAACGACGATATAACCTCCGCCCACGACTTCATAACTTAGAACTGCCTGCTATTAGAGGACGTGAAGAACTTAATCTCACGCGTACTTTACAAACGCTTATCCTAGTTCTCACTGACTGTTTTTGTCTTCTAATGATTTAACACTTCTTTCTATTTTACTGGTTGCGGTCTGTCAACCTGTCAGAAAATAAAACGAAGTCTATCCATCTATTTACTTATCTATTTAACTCACCATTTCGTTTTATCGGGATAGCGTCACCCGACGGATGAAAGACCTTTTGACTAATGCGCACGCCAGTAAACCAACACTCATTAATTAATTAATTAATTAATTAATTAATTAATTAATTAATTAATTAATTAATTAATTAATTAATTCGTTCATTGATTGATTGATCGATTTAATTCATTCATTCATTCATTCTTTCTTTCTTTCATTCGTTCATTCATTCTTTCATTCATTTGCTCGTTCATTCTTTCATTCGGTGGATGTTTATATCTCCGGTCCAAGATACCTACTTAGAGTCTCTGAGAAGACAGCTGCGCCGAGAAAGCACTGTGTGCAGTTGATGGAGAAATAATGAGATCTAAAAGAGATGAATGAAAAACAAAAGCCATCTCTGGCCAAATCTAATGTTGGATTGAAGGACGAGGATGAGGAGAAGGAGGAGGGAGGAGGAGGAGGAGGAAGAACAAGGAGGAAGAAGAAGAAGAAGAAGAAGAAGAAAGAGGAGGAGGAGGAGTAGGAGGAAGAGAAGGAAGAGGAAGAGGAGTAGGAGCAGGAGGAAGAAGGAGGAGGAAGGACAAGGAGGAGGAGGAAGGACAAGGAGGAGGAGGAGGAAAGAAGAAGAAGAAGAAGAAGAAGAAGAAGAAGAAGAAGAAGAAGAAGAAGAAGAAGAAGAAGAAGAAGAAGAAGAAGAAGAAGAAGAAGAAGAAGAAGAAGAAGAAGAAGAAGAAGAAGAAGAAGAAGAAGAAGAAGAAGAAGAAGAAGAAGAAGAAGAAGAAGAAGAAGAAGAAGAAGAAGAAGAAGAAAAAAGAAGAAGAAGAAGAAGAAGAAGAAGAAGAAGAGGAGGAGAAGGAGAAGGAGTAGGAAGAGGAGCAGGAGTAGGAAGAGGAGAAAGAAGAGAGAGAAGGAGGAGGTAGAGGAGGAGCAGGCAGAGGAGGAGGAGGAAGAGGAGAAAGAGGAGGAGAAGGAGGAGCAAGGGCAGGAGGAGGAGAAGGAGGAGGAAGAGGAGGAAGGAGGAGGAGGAAGAGGAGGAAGAAGCAGAAGAAGAAGCCAATCGAGCGATTAATGCTTTGTGTAAGAAATGTGCTCCTGAGTGACCTCATATACATGCGCTGCACAGAATACGTTTTGCAATTGCATTACAGTCTGGTTGTGTTATCGTTTCAGAACGACTTCTGGCGTCACCTGGCGGACCACATTCCACCGGACAAACAGCTGCGATGCAACAGGTGTCCGTTCGTAACGGACCTCAAGCATCACCACGAATACCACCTGCGCAGTCACGAAGGATTCAAGCCTTTCCTCTGCCTCAAGTGCGGATACTCGTGCGTCAACAAATCGATGCTCAACAGTCATTCCAAGTCCCACTCCAACGTCTATAGGTTCCGCTGCGCCGGATGCTCCTTTGCCGCCAAGTACAGCCACGCCCTTAAGCTGCACATCCTCAAGTACGGGCACTCCGCTGGACCGGTACTTAACCAGGACGGTAGCCTTCCCGTAGCGGTAGGGGCGGTGCCTCCGCCACAAGCGTTTTCGGGTCTTCGTCGAGATAGAACCCTTGCCGGAACACAGATTTCTGGACCTTCCGAAAGAGCGGTTCTACTCCAGGACAGGAATCTTTCCGCGACGCAGACGTCCAGGCATTCAGTGCAAACGCTTCTCCACCACGGAGAAAGTTATCCTGTGCCGGTGATGTCCGAGCTAGTGGAAAGGCAGTTTCCTTTTGGGAGTTGCAATTTTTCCACCACTGCTACCTGTTCTGGGATACCGATTTTCGACCACGATGGAGAAGCCATTTCCGTTCCAGTGACGCTTGGTTTACCTGGAAGAGCCGTAATCCACCATGACGGAAACCTTTCCATATCAACGAGTTCCGGGATTGCGCTAAGACCAAAACTCAGTGAAGACTCGAACCTCTCTCTTGGATACACAAACAGCAGAAGAGCGGTTCTCAACGATTATGCAGGGCATCCAAGCGTCATTACCGTCACAGATCACTGCTCTAAGGAAAAGCGCAAGCAAAGGGAATGCCCGATTGAGGTACGGAAGAAGAAACCGCTGGAAGGAGAGCCCAGCCTCGATCCACCTCTCAATTCCGTTGGAGTAAGCTTTCCATATCTGACGGCTCCACCCTTCCAGTTCTCCCCGGTGGATCTCCGATGCGCAACGGTCTCCCCTGAGGAAAACAACCTTGACCTCTCCGCCTTACTCCAGCGTCAGAGAAGAGTCCTTCCATTGCATCCACCAGACCTCAGTGGATCCGACACCAGTCAGTTCTGCCCTTCAATAGTTGCTGCTTCAGGAAAGACAACAACAGCCTCAACGAAAACAAGGCCCTTCCAAACCACCGGTGACTACTCCACACCCACATCAGTTCCATCCTTAGACCCAGAAAGTGGATTTGACCACGAGCAGCCACTCTCCGTACCCGAAAGTACAGGAGAAACTGATACCGCGCAGATGGAAGAGTTCACCTCAGTTGATGATACCAGGTGGGATAATATGGAGATTGAGAAACCACTCGATCTTACGAATAGGAAAGGATTGACGGCAGAAAGAAAAGAAACTTCCACTCCAACATTCTGGGACGTTCTCCATGTGGACGAAATGACCTTGGTTCTTCCTTCTACTCCTCCTTCTCACCAGGTCTTCTCCCCGGCTGCTTTTCCATCTTCCAGTAGCACCTCACCGATTCCCTACCACCAGAAGCAAACCGCTCCTCCTTACCTACCTCAGACTTCCAGCTACCGCAGTCCACCTCCTCTGCTTCCACTCTCCTTGACACTCCCTCGAAACGAGACGAGGGACCCCAATCGGTTCCAGCTCAACGAAAA
Source organism: Aporrectodea caliginosa (assembly GCA_020284085.1). NCBI lineage: Eukaryota > Metazoa > Annelida > Clitellata > Crassiclitellata > Lumbricidae > Aporrectodea > Aporrectodea caliginosa. The sequence goes on from JACEVL010001139.1 coordinate 7,742, forward strand.
AGATGAGGTCCTCCAGAGTCAAGACCCGGACCATTCAGGGGACGGAGACTATCAGGAATATCCTCCGTTTGCAGACCACGAATCCTCTTCCTCCTCTCCAGTTAAACTGGAGGGAGTGGATGAGTCAGACGGTGGAAGAAAGACGGATCCCTCCTTTGAAGGTCGCGAGTTCGAATGTCGACACTGTCGGATGATCTTCCAGGACTACGTGATGTTTTCCATTCACTCCGATCACCATGGTTACCTCGATCCGTTCGAGTGCAACATGTGTGGTGAGAAGTGTGAGGACAGGATCCAGTTCTTTCTTCACATATCCAGAGTCGCCCACGACTGAGGTCCTGGCGACCAGCTGAACACATTTCTATAGTGCAATTCGTATCGAGTTCTCAGTTCTGGTGGTGGTGATGATGATGGTTGTGATAGTGATGGTGCTAATGATGATAATAATGATGTTGATGATGGATGGTGAAGATAATAATGACTCTGAAAAGCTGGTGATGATGACGGTTTCATCTACTCCACTCGTCGAAAATATTATCGACCAGCAATAATCAGTCATAGCCTATTGTTTTATCGTTGCCCGTAGCAACTGAAATCGTCTTTTCTGCGTTCTGTGTATAATGTAAAGTTCGTTAGGCTACACGTTCAATTAACATTTCTGTATCGTTCAAAGAAATGCGGGTAATGTTATTACAAGTCTCCATCGTCTCATACAATTTAGTATAGCCTACAACGCATAGCGTCTTCTGAGTAGAATGGGGCTCGTCAATTTATCAAGGGGATAACTTAAGAAGTTTAGATTATCAAGGAAAGGCGAGATAATAAAATGCACAAATAAATAAATAAATAAATACATGTATACATATACATACATACATACATACATACATACATACATGCATGCATGCATGCATGCATACATACATACAACATACATACATACATACATACATACATACATACATACATACATACATACATACATACATACATACATACATACATACATACATACATACATACATACATACATGCATTCTGTTCTATTCCTTTCATTTCCATTCTGTTCTGCTCTATTGTGTTCCATTCTTTAAGTTATGTTCCATTCTCTTATGCTCTATTCTGTTCCATTCTCTTGTACTCTCTTTTGTTCTGTTCTGTTTTTGTATGTATTGCATTGTATTGTATTGTATTGTATTTGATCATTTATAAAGCGCTTCTCATAGCATACACCTTTCAGAAGCGCTCCCAGTGCGAGGAACTCCGAGAGAAAAGGAAGGTTTTAAGGCAGTGTTTCTTAACCAGTGTTCGACCGAACCCCTGGGGTTCGGTGAGCCAGTGCCAGAGGTTCGGCAGAGGTCCTCTGAAATATATACATAATCAGGGTCAGTGATTGTGAGTGAAAATTTATTTTTATTTTTCGACTTTTATTTAATAAATTTTGTTTGAAATAGATTGCCTACCATTGAATGTATTAATATTGTATCACATTTTGGTACAATTTTTTATTTCCTTTTGTTCCCATTAGTTAAAAAATTATTGTTCAAATTTGAGGGGTTCGGTGAGTGGTCATGGATTTCTCTTGGGGTTCGGCTCCCTTGAAAAGGTTAAGAACCACTGTTTTAAGGTGTGAGAAAGAGGTAGAGATGCCACCAGAGAGGATGGTAGAGCACAAAGAAGGAGGAAGTACATTCCATAAAGAGGAAGCTATGCAGGCAAAGGATCTGGATTGTGCCATTGTGGTCCTAACACGGGGAACGTAGAGGTCAAGCCGGTCAGAGGATCTGAGAGGACGCAATGACGTGGCAGAGATGTTCTATTCTGTTGAATCTGTTCTAGTTCCGAATTCTTATTCTAACAGTGATGCATTTGACATGTCACAGATGTATGCTGAATTCTATTTAATTAAAACTGAGAAGACATCCACACAACTTTAAAAATGAAACACTAGTCGGTTATAACTAGTTTTATAAATGGGTTGAACAGGTAAACTCATTAATAAAGTAACTAAAGATCAGTAGATTAGTTAATATACGTAGGTGACATTGAGCAGAAAAGTACAATGGACGACATTGGACGTTAATTATTCTATGCCGACCACGAAAATATAGCTTTATATATAATTAAATATTAAATCAATATTATTATCCAAACAAAATAATATTATACACAATGGAAAGACTATACAAAATAACACACAACTATCGCAGAGAGAAAGGTAGCTCAAACACGCTAATGTGTTTGGAGCGGAGGAAAGTACTAGCTAACCGTGATTGGTAATCTTATTGCTAAAAGTCCCTTAGCGCATCCATTACAAAATTGCATAGCTTACCAATGAGAGGATAGATGAGGGAAAGCCTGTAGATGTAATTTACTTAGATTTTGCCAAGGCATTTGACAAAGTCCCTCATAAAAGACTGGCCAAGAAGTTGCAAGCATGTGGGATTAGAGGGCAGGTACTAGCATGGATTCAAAGCTGGCTATCAGGAAGAAGACAAAAGGTGGGCATAGGTGACAAACATTCTAGCTGGACGGCAGTGCGAAGTAGAGTGCCACAAGGATCAGTGCTTGGGCCATTGCTGTTCGTACTTTTTATTAATGACATAGATGATGGGATTTTATCTAAAATTTCTAAGTTTGCAGATGATACCAAACTATGTAGAGCAGTGGGAAACGAAAAAGAAGCGGAGATACTACGGGAAGATCTAAGAAGAATGTTCAGATGGTCACAGGACTGGCAGATGCTCTTTAATGTGGAAAAGTGCTCAGTGATGCATATGGGGAAGAGAAACAGCGAGTTTTCATATGAAATGGGGGTATGGTGTTGAAAGTGAGTGAGGAAGAAAGGGACTTGGGAGTGATTATGCACAAGAGCGCAAAACCCTCAAGGCAATGTGCTGAAGCATCAAAAAGGCTAACTCTACTTTAGGCATGATAAGAAGGACAATAGTCACCCGAGATAAGGATACAATATTGAGGCTATACAAATCACTGGTTAGGCCACAGTTGGAATACTGCATCCAGGTGTGGAGTCCTTACCTGAAACAGGACATGGAAAAGCTGGAGAAGGTGCAAAGAAGAGCTACAAAAATGATTCGGGGCTACAAGGATTTGGGATATGAAGAAAGGTTGAAAAGGTGTGGACTAACAACATTGGAGAGAAGGAGGAGCAGAGGAGACCTAATTGAAGCCTACAAGATTATTACTGGAAAGGAGGCAGTGCAGAAGGAGAAGTTTTTGAATTAGCACCAAACAAGGCAACTCGGGGACATAGGTATAATTTATTTAAGAAACCAAAAGGGGCAGAAATGCTTCAGTGCAAGAGTTGTAGATTTGTGGAATAGTTTGGATGATAGTACTGTCTCAGTGGACACTATCACAGCTTTTAAGAAGAAGCTAGGAAAATTGGGCTATTAACCATGTTCCAGGTTAATTACAGTGGTTCTAACACAGACTAAACGTCTTCTGAACCACTTAAAACCCTTGTTATGTTATGTTATGTTATGTTATGTTATGTTATGTTATGTTACCAACAAACGTCCTTCAAGTCTACTCTGGAAACAGCATGCGTCGGGCTAACAATTGGTTGCTATGGTTTCCAGTCCAATTTTGGACCAGCATGCATCGAGTCAGAACTTAACCCAGTTTCCTGCTTTTAGATTGGGTGACCTATCTTTTGGCTTTACCCTATAATCCTTGCTATAGAGCAGTGTGTAAAAAAGCTGGCTCTGGCCCGCCGACGATATTTTCTGGCCCGCGGAGCCTTGCGTAAAGTCTACACAATTTGAGAATAAAAGTTTATGTAATGTTCGCGACTGATAATGAAGATCAAATTAAATTAAGACTTTATAAGCCTAATTTGACTGCCTGTTTGCTAAAATGAACCATCTAAGAATTAGCTTTGAAAGAAATTTCTGGGGATGGGCTTACCAAACTCGTTCCAGACCTTAAGTCCTTAACACCATTTTGCTCAGGCACCTTCGGCACCCTGGCCCACCACTTGCTGCAAAAATATTGCCACTGGCCCACCATTAAAAAGACTTAACACCCCTGCTATAGCATCGACGTATATTGCAATATACGTCGATGTGCTGTAGGGTAACAATCATAAAATTATTCATCGTTCGCAGATGACGTAATTGATGTCATTAGCAACACAGAATTTCGGGATTGCTTTTTTGGAATTAGTAGCTCTATTGTCCGAAGCGCGGTTGTCCTAACCGATCAGACAACAGTCAGACAACGGAACAACGGCGTTGCATAGATCGACAACAACAACAACTGTCACACTCCAAAGACGCAGTGAGATTAACTGGACGCAACATTTCAAGGCTTGTGTGGCCTTAGGAATCGTAATCGAGACATTTCTACAACGCCAAGAAAAGAGAAGTCGCGGGAAACAGCTTATTCAAAAGCACTTAATTAGTCAAAGCATAATCAGTAGACGGTGGGATGAGGTCGGTTCCAGCCTTCCAGGTCAAGATCCAAAGGAGTCAGGTAAGAAGAGGTATGCCGGGGAGGAATCAGGGTAAGATGCAGAACCGGAAAATTGAATAGATCAAAAGTCTTAGAAATAATATTAACAAAATTATACGCAAAGTTCAAAGACTGTCCCCCAAAACTCGAAACTAAACAATTGTCGCACAAATACTGAAAACTCAATGAATCACAAATCAGAAACTGGGAAAGCAAAACAGACAGATCTTGGAATTTCTCAACAATCCCACTGCAAATCAAATCGGTAGCACATAGCTTTCTTATCACCCTTCAGTTTTCAAAGCCTGGGTTCACCCTGGCACCACTTGACCCCAGAGGGAATCCATGTGCCCAAAGAAACCCATGTGACCCCAAAGGGTGCACCATTTGACCCCAGAGGTTCGCCGTGTGACCCCAGTGGGGGTGTTGTGAACCCTTAGTTGTCTTCATCGAAGACGCCCCGACCTACTCCTTGTTCTCTTCGTCGTGAAATGACCGAGGAAGTTACTATAGACTGCCCTGCTGACCGGATCCAATCGATCGAGGTCCTTACTGCACACCACACCCACCGGTTGACGCAACTGGGTCAGGTCAGGCCGCCGTTCCCATGACGACCTCGCAAGACCGGACATCTGATTGGACAGAGCGATCGCGGTCAGGCCATGACCCTGACCGTGGGCAAACTCCGTGTTCGTCTTAACTCCGAGAGACGCCTTACACAGCGCCGTTGTTTGAGTGGGCATGGCCTGTTGTAGAAGGGCAAACGGAAGTCCCAGACCGGATGTGACGTTTACTTCCGGCGCGGTGTTCGACGGGATACGCTGTGACGCGAAACCGGATGCGAGGCAGCGCGTGGAATTCTGGGAGCCGCAAATGGCCGCGTTGAAAGACAGACCGTGTGTTTGAACGGTTGGTTGTGATAGCGTCGGGTGGACCCAGGCCCCCTGCCAGGGAATGACAGAGGGCTGGAAGGGAATGGAGTGACAAGTGAGAAGAGGGTGGGGTGCTAGTATCACACCCCTGGGGAGACCACCTGAAGCTGGCAGCGGGTGGAACTGTCTGAGCCCTGCCACTGGTATGGATATGGGTCTTTGGGTGTGGTTGGACGCCGTGCTCTTCTGCGAGTTCTTTACCCTGATGCTTATTTCCAGTTCTTCTTTGATTTTTCGATGAGCTTCGTGAATAATTCGAGGAACTTCCGTCTTCGTAGCATCATCATCTCGTTCGCCTGTCTCAGCAGCTGAGGATGCGGGCTCCTCTGATGCAAGCGTCACTGGCTCCGCAGTGGTTCCAGTCGAGCAATCGTTTGTCCTGTGCTCTGGGTTCGATTCCTCTGAGGCGGTTTCACTTTCGGTTTCCTTTCGAAGGATCTTCGCAACATGGCCGCCAGATTCATCGGGCAATTCGTCAGACGAACGCTTCAATCCTGCAAGACAATGAACAGAAATCGTATTGTACTTCAAAAACAGTTGTAATAAGAACTTTTGTGGCGCCGATTCGTGAATAACTAACGAGAGGCGTTACTACTTTTGTTATTATTATTACTATTTTTTATAATAATAATAATAATAATTATTATTATTATTATTATTATTATCATCATCATCATCATCATCATCATCATCATCATCATCATCATCATCATCATCATCATCATCATCATCATCATCATCATCATCATTATTATTATTATTATTATTATTATTATTTTACCCGAGGTAGATATGATCGCTCGACGCTCAGGTGATATAAAAATTGTCGGGAGACATAAAAATGAGCATCTGGAACGGTTGCGTCTCCTCCAAATCGGGCATAACAAAAGTGCCACGGAACGCGACAGCGTCGAAGCGCTGGATAATTATTATTATTATTATTATTATTATTATTATTATTATTATTATTATTATTATTATTATTATTATTATTATTATTATTATTATTTATTATTATTTATTCATTCATTCATTCAAAAATTTATATAGCGCCCCTTCAAGGTAACTATTCAGAATTGTTTTAATTATTATAATAATTATTATTATTAATAATAATAATAATAATAATAATATATATTATTATTATTATTATTATTATTATTATTATTATTATTATTATTATTATCATCATCATCATCATCATCATCATCATCAACAACAACAACACCACCATTACCACCACCATCACCACTATCAACACCACCACCATTGCCATCACCACCATCATTATCATTATCATTATCATCACCACCACCATCAACACCACCATGCTGAAAATCATCATCATCACCACCATAGTCATCTCTTACATCATCGTCATCGTCATCGCCATTACCATCATCCCATTTCACTCAAGCATAAGATGAATGTATACAAGTTCATCCAAAACATTTCCTCACATTTGTCAGGAGTTGCTTGAAATTATACACATACATGCATACATAGAATATAATTATATATGTATATATGTTAATTTATATACATGTTACATAATAGAATTGTATATTAATGAGTTGCCCCATATCTTCAGAAACCTTGTTCCGCCACTGTGTTGTCACGTGATGGGCGATGTTTCTTCGAAGCCAACAACAGACGTTTTGTGTAATTGAATTTCGTTTGGAGTTGGAGTCGGAACAGACTTCTTCAGAGGAGAAGGTTCTGGTGGGAGAGTGCGAGGGTGGGAGGGTGGGAAGGTGGGACGAGGCGGTGCGTGGCAGAGAAGGCATGGAGTAGGTGCGTTCAATCTGTTGCCTGTTAAAGGAGAGAGAGAGAGATAAAGAGAGAGAGAGACAGAGAGACAGACAAACAGACAGGCAGAGAGAGAGACAGACAGAGATAGAAAGATAAAGAGACAGACAGGTAGACAGACAGACAGAGACAGACAAACCGACAGTGACAGAGCCAGGGAGACAGACAGACAGACAGAGACAGGCAGACAGGTAGACAGACAGGCAGAGAGAGACAGAGACAGACAGACAGACAGAGACAGGCAGACAGGTAGACAGACAGGCAGAGAGAGACAGAGAGAGACAGACAGACAGACAGACGGAAAGACGGACAGACAGACAGAGACAGAGACAGAGAGAGTGTGTGTGTATGTGTGTGAGACAGACAGGGAGAGAGACAGACAGAGACGGAGAGACGGAGAGACAGACAGAGACAGAGACAGAGACAGAAAGAGAGACAAAGACAGAGAGTGATGATCGAAGAGTCAAATTAGTAACACACATATTGTCAGAGCTCCCATAGTGCTATTCTGCGCTCCAACGATTCCCAACAGATGGACCACATCAGGCGCACAGACACAGGGACAGACGGACGCATGGGCAAAGGAACAAGGGAACGGACGGACAGAGAGACGGTTAGAGGGACATAGGAATGAGCGGACAGATTTACGGACAGAAGAATGACAGTCAGAGGACAAGCGGGCGAGTTGACAGAGTTAGAGGGACGGGCAGAGGGACAAACAAAGGAACAAACAAAGGGACAAATGAAAGAGTACAGAGAGATAGAGGCACAATTCAAGAATAGAGAGAAACAAAGAGACAGACAGGCAGACATACCAACAGACAGACGAAGAGAGGAGGACATACAGATGGCCTTGATTAGAGGGAGAGAGGGAGAGAGAGAGAGGTTCAAAGGCAGTGTTGTTCGTTGGGCTGCAGAAGGTTCCTCGGCTGAGGGTCAGAACCACGGATAGACGCCAACGACAGAGACAAACAGAAAGACAGACAGAGACAAGGGCAGAGAGAGACATAAAAGGCGATTTCTATAGCGCGATTTCACCATGAGCTGTCTTGTTTTGAGTGGCGCTATATAAATGCTTGATTACGATTACGATTACGATTGTTACGCATTCCCGCCAGTCCAGTTTTCCACCCTGACATAGACATATATATCCTAATCCATCCACTCTCCACTTTCCAATCCATCTCACCTTAGACGACATCACCAACCTTGGCAGTTCCTCTGCCTCTGTCTTCCTGCCTCGTTCTGTGTCTCCTCTGTCTCTGTCTCTGCTGTCTCTGTTCTGTGTCTCTGTCTGTCTGTCTGTCTGTCTGTCTGTCTGTCTGTCTGTCTGTCTGTCTGTCTGTCTGTCTCTCTCTCTCTCTCTCTCTCTCTCTCCGGACTTGGATCTCCATTTGGTATCTCTGAACAACCCCTCTGACTTGACACAGCGCTCGTGAATAACCTGGTGCCCAGCGCTTAGCTTTACGTAGAGCGTTAGCATTTCGGAGTTTGCGATTACGATTACAGCAATTAGTCGTGAACTGCTGTATGCTGCATAATGTAATGTTTCATGACAAACTCTAACCATTAATTACTATACATATTATTGTTTTAATAATAATAATAACTATATAATGACCAAACCACCAGTCGATGGCGCTGAGCAATTATGAGTGAAGGACTTGTTCAAGGTCTCTACACAGTAACCGTCTCAGAGGAGGAGGATCGAACCCGTACACTCTGCACGTTACAAGACGTGCGCCCTACCCAATCGGCCACAGCGTCACAAGCGACCACTCATTAGAAAACCCGGACAAAAACGTGGAAAAACAACTTGTCCGTGGTGTCTTCAGTCTCTTCACGTAGTCGAACTCCCAACTGCATCATCGATGACCAAGCGTGTTACCGCTAGACCTCGAAAAACGAGGAGCAGACTCTCTAAGTTACAAGAGAGCGTCCTACCCAATAGCCACAGCGTCACAAGCGACCCTCATTAGAAAACCCGGACAAAAACGTGGAAAAACAACTTGTCCGTGGTGTCTTCAGTCTCTTCACGTAGTCGAACTCCCAACTGCATCATCGATGACCAAGCGTGTTACCGCTAGACCTCGAAAAACGAGGAGCAACGTAGGCGAAAGCACGTCACCCTAGAACTGTCCTGAACCTATATACTGCCCATAGTAAAAAAAACAGTTTCAAGGAAAAACAATAAAGTAGAGGCAATTGACAAGGACTTGCAAAAATGGCGGGTGAGGAGTTGGTATAAGCTAGTTCAGCATTATATTTCCCGCAAGGCATGACGGGAAAGGTGATAGTTCCCCATTCATAAACAAAGCGAAACATGGCGGATAGCTTAGATGAATCGTTCAAAGTGAACGACTTTAATCGATGGAATGTAGATGATTTGAAGAAATTTATAAAAGAAAGATGCCACAAGACAACTTCATCGACTTAAACATGAACTCGTGGCAATCAAATATCTTCTAATATTTGCGTCAAAGTAGATAATAGCAACATCGATACCGGCACCATTCAGTTTGTTTATGAACGGTGATCTATGTCCGGAAGTAAAAGTAAACTGGCTGCGCATGCGCACTGGTAATGCTGAAGTAGCTTATTGACTGGCCTGTTGCTAGCTAGCACAGCAATTTGATTTTGCCTCATAAGCAGTGAAAAAAATGACAAATTTTAACTTTCGTTTTCAAATTGTGTAGTCTTTAGGCAGGGCCCGCGGGTCAGAAAAAACCTGAGGCGGCCCCGCGGGCCAGACTTTGATACCCTATAGCCAATCTCTAAACGCCTCTTCAGAAAACCCCCACTGTGTTGAATGTGTTCCCAATCTGAGAGAAAACAAGACCACAATCGACTCATCTTTAACCTTTAAAAGATGTGTAGGCCCTATGTATGTATATAAGCGTACAAAGCTATGCATAAATACAGTTTACTCATACATGTAGGCTATATACAATTATACATGAGCCCTATATACAGCATCTGTGTGCATATTTGGATATAATTATTGGTAGGCCTATATACATAAGTGTATAGATATCTATTCCTATATATATATATATATATATATATATATATATATATATATATATATATATGTACACTTGTATATATATATCTTATATATATATACTGTATGTTCATATGTATATATGTATATATATTTATATGTGTATATGTATATATTATATGCGTAGTATACCCAAAACGCATCCGAAAAGCCGACGTAATGCCTACATAATATAGCACCACTGCATGCAGACATAACAGATGCATGGACAGAAACACAAGCAACCAAAACTAGACATACCTACAGGCAGACAGACAGACAGACAGCAGGACGAACACAGACATACAGACGGACAGACACGACCACTCGGATCCTGCGTCGACGTTTTGTAATTACGTCGGCACCGTTGGCTTATGGGATATGGCGCGGAGGATGCCGGGATATGCGGCCAGGTGCGCGTGATTAGGAGAGACGGTCTGTCGCTGGAGCCAGGATGAGCGGAGGATGCCAAGGGAGGCAGGGATGGGGAGGAGGAGGAGGGAGGGGGAGGGAGTTGGGTTAGGAAGGGAGAGAGGAGGTGAGAAATTCCACTGATTGGGAGAGATGGGATGGACAGGCAAACCAAAACCAAATGACGGTAATAACGAAATGACGGTAATAACGAAATGACGGTAATAATAATAGTAACTTAGTGACGAGCAGAACCGAACTAAAATAACCAGATAACTACAATTATACCTGAATGCTGATCACGACCAAATGACGGTAATTATAACCAAAAGACGGTAACAACCAAATGGCGATAATGACCAACTGATGGTAACAACGGCACCAAACGACAACGGTTACCAGTCTTTGCTGAACCTCTTAGACTTTGTCAATTCGTTAATGGTAATAGCGAACTGATCAAGTCTGAAGAACCTGGTTTCCGGGCGCTAATAAAGTTTCATATCGATAGATATGTAGCTCCAATGATTTATACTGATATGATGATGGTAATAACGGCAAAGCATCAAAACGCAACCTTTTAGAGCGGTACCAATCTCTGAAAATGACTGAACTCAGCAACGACTAGAAATTAAATTAACTTTATCAATTCACTAATAGACTCCACTAGCGAATATGATCAGGTCATTTAATATTTCAAATGGTTCAGTCACCTTTTTAGAACCTGGTTCCCGCCGTGTTTGCGCTGACCAGTCATAATATCGCATAAATTTTGGAGCTCGGGCGGGCCACTTATTATTATTTTTAAAATCTTGTTAAAGCAATCATGGATTTAATAGCCACCGCTTAGAAACATCGTTAGCTTCAAACGAATAATTTTATTCTAACCTCCCGATTTTTCGGCGCACTGCGTAGCATCCGACGCCGGATCGTTGGCTCCGATTGGCTGTTGCGTCTGCTGACGTAGCTTCCGCTGGTGGAATTTCCCCTTGTAGTGCTGCTTTGCCTGAAGTTCAGAGTTGAGCGTGATGTCACACGCCTCGCACCGGACTGACCTCTTCACCTTTTGACCTTTGTCCAGTCGGGAATGAAACTGAAAACAGTCAAGATCATAGAGAAACTGAATATACCCCACAAATCCCAGAATACTTAGCGTCAATCAGCCAATGAATAGTGACGTCATTGAGGTGACAACTCCAAGTCATTGATCACTCAGGGTTCATCTATTTCTATTTAGGAGAATGTGAAAGCCATTCTAAGAAGAGTAGTCGCAATAATATTGCTTCTAAATGTAAACTGTTTTTTTAAATATCGATCTGGTAATTTAATACAAATATATATTATTAATTTAAGTATTGAGTCAAGAAAAACTTGAGAAGTCATTTTTTCTATATAGGTCAGTAAACATGCACAGACATACAGAGGCACAGACACAGATACATACACAGATACATTCACGGATATATAGATAGACACAGATGCATACACAGGTATACATACACAGACGCATACAAAGATACAAATACATTAACGGATAGTAATCGTAATCAGTGTGATTCTCGTTAACGATAACGATAACGAAAATGTTCGTTAACGAAACTAAAATGATTTCGTTAACGATAAATATAACTATAACTAAAAAAAATATCATTAACTATAATTCTAACTAAAACGAAAATAACAATAACGAAAATTCATCTTTATTTTCGTTAATACGAAAATAAAAATAGGAAGTGCAATATGGACGATTCCACATAATTTATATGAGAACGAAAATGCGATATTTTTGTTTTGCAATTTGTCAGTTGCTTTGGAAACTCGTTCATTCATGAAGCTGAATGTACACATGCTTCAAAGGCTTTCATAGCTCTGAGCAAATTGTGAAACAGCGTGTTGATGCGCACAATTTTGCTTATAGCCTTAATTATTGTAACTAAGTAGTAACTAAAATTAACTAAAATAAAAATCCATTAACTATAACTGTAACTATAACTAAAAAATAATACTAACTGTAACTGTAACTATAACTAAAATAAAATCTGTAAGGAGAATCACATTGATCGTAATAGTAATCGTATTCGTTAACTCCAAATTTATAAAGCGCTAATTCTAAAGCTGAGGGCAGGGCACCAGCTTATTCACCGGCGTCACGTCATGTCAGAGGGGTTGTCCAGAGCTTTGCATGTAGGTTATACAGTTTGTACTTTGCACCAACAAGAGACGGAAACTGATGTTAACAATAGAATCGAAAAGCTGTAGATTCCGTTTATAAAACCCGGTTCTTCTTTCACATCCTTTCACTGCCAGATAAGAAAGAGTATTTTTTACTTATTCTACAGACCGTTTCGGAAACGCTATTCACAGCAGCGCGCCCCGCTTCAAATCAATCACGCTGGGCTGAAAAACACTTATCACGGGTGTGCTTTTGATTGGTTTATTTTTGAATTGAGTTTTTAAATCCAGGATAGATCAGATATGAAATAGATTTTAATACTTATTCAGGTTTTTGAACTGCATTATGCTTAGGTCAATGTTTTTTAAATTTAAAAAATGACTTCACTGTATATACAGTCAGACAGACAGACAGACAGAGACAGACAGACAAACTGATAGACATACATACATACATTCATACATACATACATGCATACAGACACACAGACAGAGTTCCATATCGAAGGCATTGTTGCACGAGAGACTTACTGTGGATGAGACAAAAAACTGAAAGGGAGGACGAGGAGGAAGAGGAGGAAGAGGAGGAGGAGGAGGAGGAGAAGAAGAGGGGAATGATGATATTACATGAACATGAACGACTAGCCCCGTACTCTTCATGTCATACATTCATACATACATACAGACAGACATACAGACATATCGAAGGCATTGTTGCACAAGAGACGTACTGTGGAGTGTGAGACAAAAAGACTGAAAGGGAGGAGGAGGAGGAAGAGGAGGAAGAGGAGGAAGAGGAGGAAGAGGAGGAGGGGAGAGGAATGATGAGATTCCAGCTGACAATGAACGACTAGCCCCGTGGATCTTCTTGTCTGTTCTCCTGCCTATCTGCCTGGCTGCCTGCCTGTCTTTCTGTCTGTCTATCAGTCCGGCCATTAGTATTTCTTGCTGCCTTTCTGGCTGTTTGTACATGTCTGTCAGTGTGTTTGTATTTCTGTAGATCGGTTAGATTGACGGTATACTTAATTCTCTGTCTCTGTCTGTCTCTCTCTCTCTGACTCTGTCTCTTTGTCTCTGTATGGCTCTCTATGTCGACGTCTCTCTTGAACCATGCGGGGAATAGCAATTTCATTTAGCTTCTTTTCGCCCTACCCTGCGCCACATAACCCTACCTAACCCTACCATTATCCGACCCTTTATAACCGGGCTTCTTCCCTACCATTCTTAACTCTATACCAGGCCTACCCTACCCTGCCCTACCCTACCCTGCACCACCGTATCCTACTCTACCCTATACCCACCTCCGAGTCAAGTATGAATGTACATGTATGTGAGACATGTGTAAAGATGTGCTCAGGTACCAGTGTATGTATGTATGCATGCATGCATGTATGCATGCATGTATGTACCGTGTTGGGAGGTCCCAACAGATCCTTGTATGTACGTACGTATACTGTATGTATGAATGTATGTATGTATGCATGCATCAGATCAGGTTACTTACTGTAGCGCCTTTTAAATTACGCATGAACCATCGTCACATACCAAATACTGAATCCTTGCGTTGAAGTTTGTTGTTAGCAACTGTGGCTGTTCTCCGACCGTCTGTCTCAACAAACCGCCCTTCAGTCCGACCAGTCCTTCGCCCACTGAGGGGCAAACGCGGTTCTGCAGTCCTACAGCGAGAGGGCCACATCCGACTCGAAGACTCCCAGGGGGTAGTCCAGCAGCGACGAGGGTGTCGTATCGTAACCCTCGTAAGTCGTACACCAAGTTCATGCTGTCGTGGGACTGTTTCAACTCTTCGCAGGTAGCATTCGCTGTTCGTGCGTTCGAGCGTTGGCGTTCGAGAGAGCGTGCGGGCGGCGGGCGCATCGAGTGTCTACCGTTGAGATTGCTAAACGTCTGCTAGTAATAGACTCTTCAGTCGACGACGCCCCAGACTTAGAGGCAGGATAGAACGACGATCACGTGAACAAACCGTGTGTATGTATGTATGTATGTATGTATGTATGTATGTATGTATGTATGTATGTATGTATGTATGTATGTATGTATGTATGTATGTATGTATGTATGCATAGTGTGTATGTATGTATGTATGTATGTATGTATGTATGTATGTATGTATGTATGTATGTATGTGTGTGTGTATGCATAGTGTATGTGTGTATGTATGTATGTATGTATGTATGTATGTATGTATGTATGTATGTATGTATGCGTGTGTATGCATAGTGTATGTGTGTATGTATGTATGTATGTATGTATGTATGTATGTATGTGTGTATGTGTGTATGTATGTCATTGGGTTTCACTTGATTTCACTTCCATCTTACCAGTCGCCGATGGATAATACGGACAACACAGCCGTACTTATCATCATCGTCATCGTCATCGTCGTCGTCATCATCATCATCATCTTCATCAAAATCAGCAGAATCTTCATCAACTTCATCATAAGCATCAATAATAACATCGACACTAGTCTTGTATAATTATGTACATGCATTGCGTGTTTTGTGTGATTAATAAGATATATCGTCGTCAACAGCAACACTCCTTATCAACAAAATCCTCCTTGGTAATTCACTCACTATTATTATCGTCGTCGTTGTTATCATCGTCATCAACAATGCCAACAACTACTAACAGCAATTACTAACAAAACCAAGATGTAAGCAAGCAAGTACCTAAATAACAATGCTTTGTCTTTAACATGGCGAGACAAAAGACGAAATAAAAGTGAATATTGCCAATTAATCGGATCGGAATCGGAATCGGCGAAAAAAAAGCAGGCCAGCTAATCGGAATCGAAAATCGGGAAAAAGTGACAATCGGCTCATCCCTATAAGTATCCTTATTAACCGCTATAACCCGTCTCTTACAGAAAACAGCATTCTTCGATATCCTACATGAGTAGTGCCACTACTCATTTAGGATACCGAAGAACGCTCTATTTCTGACGCTTTGTCTGTGGCGTTGTCAAGAGTAACGGTTGAGAGTCGAGATAATCTCTCACGAAACTATTACCATATGGCGACATGAAACATCAGGTTGTCACTCTTGACGCTAGCCCGTCACTCTTGACGTCAACATCGTCATTCTTGACGCCGACTCGAGTTCTGGACTCGCTATGTCGTAAATCACAGATGCATTGCGAAATAATTTAGCACCGCCCTCCTGTCAATCAACGTAGTTCCGAACTGGGGCGCCGATCAAGAGCTGACGCAATATAAATTCATTGCGACAGAGTGTGTTGTGAAATAGAACATGATTGGATTAAATTGTGGTTTTATTATATTTATTTATAGTTTATGGTATCAATGATATTTATGGTTCTATTTAACTTGACCTTGTTAGGGAGATAACTAGGTGAAACTAACCTGCTAATACATGCTAATAGGTTTACACACAGAAAACTAGGTTAAACTGTCCCAATTGCATACTAACTATTGATGTGATTGGTCAGATTAAATGTCAACATTACGTGAGGATATGCTTAACGACATCGGTTATTTGGTTGTTTATCTGACCTGACCTTAAATAAGTATCTTAAGAAAGGATTTAGGAGCAGGTCAGGGCATGATAGGCCTAGGGACTCAAGTCGGATGAGGGTAAACAATGGACCCATATTCTACGCGTCATCTGAACTATGGCGCTATAAAAAAATCAGCATCATCGTCATCGTCGTCGTCGTCGTCGTCATCGTCATCATCGTCATCTTCATAATCATCATTATTGCTATTATTATTATTATTATTATTATTATTATTATTATTATTATTATTATTATTATTATTATTATTATTATTATTATTATTATTTTTTTTTTTATGCCCTGAGGTATACAGGATCCCTCAGGGACTTAGAGATTACTATATGATGTAATTTGTCTGGAGATGACCCTACTCGTCAGTGTCCTGGTTGGCGAAAGTGCCTCGGAACGCGATTGCGTTATAGCGTTGTATTGTTAAGGAGACACGCTGGTAAAGAAATGACGTTTTATTATTATTATTATTATTATTATTATTATTATACAATATTTGTTATCTCCATCAATCATCATCAGTAATAAAAGCTACAATTAGGCCTAACATGGATGCAGTAAAGTTAACATCATAGTGCCGTTAGTGTTACATCTCCCCTATTGTTGTTGTTGTTGTTGGTGGTGCTGTTGTTATAGAAACAGAGCCTGAAGTGAGAGCAAAGAGCAACTAATTTCTTTCGTTTGTTGTATTTGTCAAACAGCGGCTAATTCTAATGATCTTCCGACCGATCATAATTTATGTATTCAAAGAGAGCAACAAAGTGGTATGTTAATCAGCCTAATGACTGAAAGCCAGCGTCAAAGGATATCTTAATTAGTATTAATTATCTACAGCTAATCGTAATTACATACATCGCCGGACACAGGATCGTGTGCCGCGCCCGTGAGTGAACTTCCAAATGACCATTTCGTTGTTTTCTCTGCAGCTCAAGAGGTAGGGGGTTCGAATCCTAGCCAGCAGACTCTCATTGGGTCTTTGATTCATTCATTCATTCCGAGCATTTATATAGCGCCCCTTCAAGGAACCTACTCAGCCCAGCCACGGCTAAACAGAGAAGACTTGAGAAGGCGGGAGTAATTGACTGATTGACTGACTGAATTATTAACTCATATGCTCACTTACTGACTGACTCAATTACTTACTTATTGGCTGACTTACCTACAGACTTACTTACTGACTGACTGACTGACTCGCTCAGGGATGTTGGACTGAATGAATGAACCAATGACGAAGAGCAGTCCCTTAAGCAAGTCCCGAGGGGCAGAGCCATGGGGGAGGACTGGATGGTGGCCAGGCCTCTTCCATGAAGAAAACAAAAAGAATTCAGAAATAGCCTTCGTAAAACTTACCGAAAACCTCGGTGATTGTTTTACGAGACTGAATTTAGGCCTATGTAGCGACCTCCAAAATAACTCCATGAGTCAATAGCTCCAGAGGTTGGAACTGATAGGGTTGGCGTTATTCACCGAAAACAATACCTTGTTCTGTTGGACGTTTTAACCGTCAAACACAAAACTCTAGAAACAGAACTCAATTCGCATTTAACTGTAATCGAAACGAAATATTTACCCTCTTAAATAAATCTAAAGTAAATAAAAATTAACTAAATAAACCGATGAATAGATCTATCACCGCAGCAGATTGGAAAATAGAGTGCTTCGCAACCGATGTGGAGAGAAAATAAACTTGATATCTTCATTAATTGTGTTTAATGTCAAGAGGAAGACAATGGGGTCGAGAGGCCTTTGTCTTCATCTGTGCAGACGTAGATGTTGACTGAGATGGCTCTTCAGACGGAAGATGGCGCAACAGTAGCTGCAAGTGTGACGTAACGATGACGTAATATTAGTACCATTGATGACGTCATCGTCGTTTGTGTCGTTGTTGACAGAGTTCTTCCGCTTGGTCTAAGAAAAACAAAATCCAGGACCAGATGAAATATAATCAACTGGAAAGAAAATAGAACTCGGAATCAGAGATCCTCACTATTAGCTCAATTGCCAATCGATTAGAATTAGAACGAGTAAAAAATCGATTAGAATCAAAATTATCTGTTTGTCTAATTGATTAGCTAATCAATTGGCATCTAATCGATTAGTTACCCTCGGAATATTATGATAACGATAACGTAATAATGGTAATGATGATAACGATGATGGAATCATTGATGGATGGATGGATGGATGGATGGATGGATGGATGGATGGATGGATGGATGGATGGATGGATGGATGGATGGATGGATGGATGGATGGATGGATGGATGGATGGATGGATGGGATGGATGGATGGATGGATGGATGGATGGGATGGATGGATAAGATGGATGGATGGATGGATGGATGGATGGATGCTGTTGGTGCTATCTTGTAACCTGTTGACCGTGAACCTTCTGAAGGTGAGAGGTAACAGCTCGCTTCTGACAGAATACTTTCGAACAGACGTGACATTCAAACGTCATCTTCGCCCCGTGTCTCTTCCTAAAAACACAGAAAAAACGATTTCTTCATGAAGAAGAAGAAGCAAGAAAAGCGAGCAATGCAACGCAATGAATTCTGGGTCTTTCTGTTCAATGAGTTGCCCATGGCAACCCGGTATAATTGAAAATCTTGACTTTACCTGTGTTGTTTAAAAGCTCTGTTTGTGATCTCAAGTCTTGACATTTGTTTTATCACACATGCATACATGCATACTGTCTTCTGCTGAAACGGTGTCAAGCAATTTCAGTAGAAGAAGAAGAAGCTGACGAAAGGGTGAAGAGGAAGAAGAGGAAGAAGAAGATGATGGTGAAGAAGATAAGGAAGAACAAGATGATGAAGGCGAATGAGGTGAAGAAGAAGATGATAATTAAGAAGTAGAAGACTAAACAGAAGAAAATGAACGAGAAGAAAAACAAGGGATGATGATGATGATGGTGGTGGTGGTGGTGGGGATGATGGTGATGGTGATGGTGATGGTGACGATGACGATGACGATGATGATGATGACGACGACGATGACGATGACGATGATGATGATGACGACGACGATGACGATGACGATGATGATAATGACGACGACGACGACGATTTGATGATGATGATGATGATGATGATGATGATGATGATGATGATGATGATGATGATGATGATGATGATGATGATGATGATGATGACAGATGATGATGATCATCATAATCAGTCATAATAATAATAATAATAATAATAATAATAATAATAATAATAATAATAATAATAATAATAATAATAATAATAATAATCAATAATAATAATAATAATAATAATAATAATAATAATAATAATTCGTTAATAAAAATAATAATAATAATAATAATAATAATAATAAATTAATAATTATTAATGATAATGATAGCTGATAATAATAATAATAATAATACCTAATAATAATAATAATAATAATAATAATAATAATAATAATAATAATAATAATAATAATAATAATAATAATAATAATAATAATAATAATTTGCCCGACGTGTACATGTACGTATCTAAAGCATTCATCGTTAAGTTCACCTGTCTTGGAGTTGCTCCGTCCTTCCTCTCCTTCGTCCATTTTGGACGGTCCCTCTGCTTGCAGCGACATCTCCCGGAAACCAGCCTTGCTTTCAAATCCCAGTTGTGACGCATGCGCAACGAGAGATCTTGGAAAGTATCCGGTTCCAGCGTCAATGAGATGATCCAGAGTAGGTACTTCCGGTAGCTGAAAGAACGCGTCGAGTCCAACTGTCTGGGTTTAAAACTCCGGAAGTGCGGAAGTGTATGGACCTCTAGTGAAGATATGTCTGTGGTTGTTCGATGACGATTTTCCGGTTTGATGATCTAGTGCGTGCGGATGTCTGTGGACTGTGGTTCACCCTAAACTGGTGAAAGGGGAAAAGAAACATCACTACAGTCGGCGTTTCGTAATCGTAATCGTATACCCTAAAATTCTAAAGTGCTATGCTAAAAAGGTAAGCGCAGGGCACCAGCTTATTCAGTGCCAGATTAACTATGGCGCAACTGGCGCACTTGCGCCAGGCCTTCTTTCGGGGGTAAAAATTTAAAAAAACATTGAGAAATCCGATTATCCGATCGAATTTGTTTATATAAGTCACAGTCCGGCTTATTTAAAATGTTTAATTTCTAAAACAAGCATTGCATATAAAATTTGGTGGCATTATAAAAACAGGCCTTCTACAGTACTACTACTATAATGATGACGTACTAATTAATTGTGTACTGTAATGATGACGTATGACGTAATCAATTTATGCGCGGATCGACCCCATCACCAAATAAAATATAGATATGCGTACGGTACAGACGACACAGTGTATGTTCCATGTAATATTATTATCTACTATTTAGTGTTTATGTAGCTGCTTATTTCTTTTTTTAATTTTAATTTTTAAACAAATAAAATAAGTAGGCCTAAAGAAAATGAAGAAATTTGAGTCCGGTTGGCAGAAACGTCAAAGAAAACGCGAACTTGAAGAGGTAGGCAAACAGCAACGTGGTAGTATTGATAAATTTCTGGCAGTAAAAACACGAGAAGTGCCGCAATTTATAGATGGTGTCGACTCAGCGTCAGAAGCTGGATGCAGTTCAGGCTTAGGCCGCTCAGCAGTGTCAGCACTAATGCCAACAACAGACACCCTTGATTTCAGCAATGATATCATTGATATGCCTAAATCTGAAACTACCATAGATCTACCATTAAAACAAGAGAATCAATCTGTTGGAAACGTGCCACAAACAGATGCTGCTCTGTGGACTATAAATGAAGATTTGGTCAGTTATTGGCTGCAGATGGGACCTGAACCATGTCGTAATCAAGATGGCATGTACTCTAAATCCATAAAACAACATGGAAATAAAGTAAAATTGAATAGTACCAAAAGAAAACTAAACGATTCTGCTTTTTTACGATCACACCAAACGAGGAAAAAATTCTCAGACATTGGCTCTTGTATTCGCCATCAACTGGGCGCTTATTTTGTTTTGTTTGTAAACTTTTTATTTCAAGCAGCGCAAGTGCTCTTGCAAACCAAGGTTTTGATTCATGGGATCAGTGGAGAAAGATCATTCAGTCATTTAAAACGCATAAAATCATCTTTGAGGTCAACAATGGGCCAGGACAGATTGGCAAATTTAACTCTTTTGAACATTGAGTCGGAAATCTTGACAGATCTTGACTTTCAAGATATCATTGATTCTTTCTCTACTTTAAAAGCGCGAAGGAAAGACTTTTAAACTCGACGAACATTTTTGAACAGTTGAACTGTAACAAGTAAAATTAAAAAATCTCCTATGATCCTATCACAGCTTCATTTTGTGTTCATAAATTATTAAAGTATGTTTTTCTATATAATTAATTTTTTCCCCATTTTTTTGATAATTTGATTGGATAGAGGGCCTACTTTAGTTTTGTTGCATTGTTTGCGCCAGGCCTCTAAAAAGTTAATCCGGCACCGAGCTTATTCATGAGCGCTGCGTCACCTCAGAGGGGTTGTCTAATTCGTTGCGGTCGACTATCTCTTGCGCGGTTCGTTGGTCTCCTGTGGTTTAGAGTTTTCATTTGAAACAATTACGATAATTATGAACTTATAGGGCCTACAGTTGATGCGACAACTAAATCATTTCATGTTGTAATTGGTGGAACCCATTTTAGTTTCTCAGACTTCACTTTTGCTGGCAACTGCATGTACCTATAAACTGTTGATTGTCAATAAAAACGACTTCACTCAACCGGTCAATCAGTTTTGACATATTTTTCAACCCTCATCCTAAGATTTCAATCATTAATTTACTCAAATTCCACCTCAAACTGTTTGGGTATTTCCTTTCACAGTATTATTCCAGAATGTTCGATAATTCAATGACTTCAAAAACGAAACCCGTAGATGACCCTGAAACAGTAAACCTACCATCAGCTGAAGCTATCAAATCGATAAATGGAATCACCGATAGAAAAAATCACCTGTTATGTTATCCCTGCCAGACGAATTTCTCAGACAAATAGAGAATGCTGACGACCTCTGTTGTTCTCCTCGGCAGCACTCGCAGACTGATTCCTCGTGTGACCTTCATGCTTCAGTAGCTGCGTCAAATAAAGACGGCGTGTGGCGGTATGATAATGTATAATACGTTCAGGTATGGCTGACGAAAGTGATGGGTGATTGACAGCTGTCAATCGTCAGAGATTAGGCTTATATGGGTTATGAATCCATTAAAATAGCTATAAAACAAATAACAGATATATAAGTTTTAATTTTATATACATGTGCATGAATAAATGTTTGTACGAACCAATGAACGAATTAAACAACTATTGCAGATGTAACTTATTTTTATGTTTTTTTAAGACGCACTAATGCCATCGAGTAGGCCAGGCCAGGCTAGGCCTATAGGCCTACCAAAGTCTAAAGGGTCTCCACAGTGACTCAGGTATACGCGACACATATCCAAGACAAACGAAGCAGCTAATTAATGAGTTTGTATGGCTGACGAAAGTGATGGGTGATTGATGGGTGATCGAAGGCGACTCGATCGCCTTTGCAAGTCTCATCCGCCTTCGACTGTCCTTCGAATAACGACGGAAAAGACGAATTTCCGTGTTAAAGTAGTGGGGGTGAGGAAGGGGAGGGTAATTTGGCGACCAACACTCTCTCTGTATCGATGGCAAATACATCCACAGATACATCCAAAGGTACAAGCCTCATATACATTATACAATACATACATTCATTCCGGCATCTATATAGCGCCCCTTCAAGGAACCTACTCAGAGGCGCGATAGAACATATATACCATGGCGTAGCCAGACTTAAATTCAAGAGGAGGCAACTTCACACGTCACAGACCAGTGCATATTTTTCCCAACGACCGTTTTTTAGACATTACATTTTTAAACTCCGACGATGACACCTTTTTATACTTTTGTAAACTCCGATGACCTTCCTTTAGACTTTTCCCCACTTCAGGTACAAACACAGGCGCCTTTTTAAGACTTTTTTTATAAACTCAGATGACCTTTTTTTAGTCATTAGATCATTTTTTCCCACTTGACCTCGAACACAGGCGCCTAACAACGAAACACGACACTTCAATTCAAGAGGAGGCAAAATCCTGCCAAAATCCTGGTCATTTGCGTCGTTGATCAATTGAAACTCCACTATATGGAAAAACCAAGAGGAGGCAATTGCCACAAACTGCCGTCATGTAGCTACGCCTATGTGTTTGGTCAATGAAAAGTAAGCCAAACTTTGTATTTCATATAGCCTAATGTTATATGAAAACAGTATTTAATATTTTTGTGAAGAAACTCTCAGTAGTATGGTTTGATTATATAATTAAAGAAGATGTTCAAAATGTCCTCCTTCTGCTTGCACACAAGCCTGGAGGCGCTGCATGGCGCCATTGGGCAATGGGCAACAGCATCGTCGATTATCCTCTAATGCAGACCATCCCACACTTCCAACAAGCGTTGCTTCAGATCGTTTACGTCATGGATTGCTGTCTGGTAGACTCGCTATTGCATAATGCTCCACACTTTATAGTCGATAGGATTTAGATCTGGACTGTTCGGAGGCCATAATGTTGGAGAAATGAAGTCTGGTTTCTCTCTTGTTAGCATTTCGATGGTTTCCCTGGACGAGGCTGGGGCACATCCTGTTAGCCTTCTGGGGCTAGATTTCTGATAACAGGTAGAAGATGTTGTGACAGCAGAACGTCGCGATAATAGGCTCCGTTAATTTTAACTCCAGGATCAATGAAGACCAAATGGGAACGACCAAGCGTTGGCTTACTTTTTATTGAACCACCGTGTAGATACAAAATCAAATAGAACCTATACCATCGTCAGGCGCACAGTTCTGCAGATGCCCGTCACGTGACTTCTCTTAACGACCGTTTGTTTACAAGATTAAGATGGCGATCTGTTGTTGTCTTAGTTCTCAGGAGATAGTCCATGAAATTTAAACCAGTTCGGATTATCTTGGCCATAGAATGGACTTCAAAATGAATTTCCCAAACCCCAGGTAGGACACTATATATTGGCAAACTGTCACAAATTGCGTCAACTGATGTGTTTGCTTGAAGGAATTAGAGATGTTTATGTAAATACTCTTCCCAGAGAATACTAGGACGATCCATTTTACCGTATTCGTAATTATAATTATTATATACTGATATACTAATTATATATATATATATATAATATATATATATATAATTTCAGGACATTTTAAACATGGGCAATGCATATGTTCATGATCTTGTGGTGCAATTGTACAGCTTGTATTGTGTAAGCGAATGATGATTTTGCTTGTAGAGAGCCTCAGCTGAGCTACAACAGTCTGATGGACCCCCATCTGGCGTCGTATTTCAACAACCCTCGCATTCGAAAGCACCTGCGGCGGACTGGACTGGTAGGTACCATCAACCGGGTTTGGTGCCTCTTACATGTATTTGGTTGTGAAGGAACTCTCTGACATTACTACCTGACTTTACTACCACCTTACTGCCACCTGCCTCAACACCTTAATCTTCTTCTTGACTCTAGCACCTAACTTTACCACCTGCTTTAACACTTGATGTTACCACTTGCGTTAGCACCGGACTCTACTTGCCTTTTCCACCTGCTTTAACACTGACTCTGCCATCTATTTTATTATCTGACTCTACCACATAATCTACCACCTGATATTACCACCTGCTTTAACTCTTGACTCAGTCATCTGACTCTACCACCTGACTCTACCACTTGACTTTTCCACCTGACTATTCCACCTGCTTTAACACCTGACTCTGCCATCTGACTCTACCACTTGACTTTTCCACCTGCATTGACGCCAACTCTGCCATCTATTTTATTACCTGACTCTACCACCTAACTCTACCACCTGACTTTACTACCTGCTTTAATACTTGACTCTATCATCTGACTCTACCACCTGACTCCACCACCTGACTCTACCATTTGACTTTTCCGCATTACTTTACCACCTGCTTTAATACTTGACTATACCACATGACTCTACCACCTGACTACCAATCTACCAATCTGACTGAACCATCTGCTGTAAAATATAACCTACCACCTGACTTTACCACCTGATATTGCCACTCCTTGTAGATCTTGCCAAACGGTGAGGCTGTCACAGAGGATACATACAGACTTTACGTGGGAAAGGTGCGCCGACATGAGCAGATGGAGCGACTCATGATTGAGGCCATGGCTCGCGAATACCACCATTTGAACCGCAGTCGCCAGGCGACCATCACCCAGAAGATGGATGAGCTGCGGAAGATGGAGCTCGTCCACAGAATACGAGTAAGTTTTGATGAGTCTAAAGAATGCTGCAGAATTCGAGTAAGACTTGAGGAGTTTATCAAAAGTACTCTTACTCATTTTCTAATTGAAGCTATTGACTTCTATGGCACCAAAAAACAAACAGACTTTATCTTCTAGTTCCTCATACTAGAACAGATATGGCTCAGTCCCGGTCCTTTACCTCAACTGGTCCCTCTCTTTGGAATGCGCTGTCTCCATCTACTCGCTCTCGAATTCTAACCCCTCCTCGTCCTTTGCCTTTCTCAAAACCTATTTCTTCTCTCGTGGCTTTGTGCACTGGGAGCGCCTCTGAATGGTTCACCCTATTAGGCTATTAGAAGCATTTTATAAATGTTTGAGTACAATACAATACATCATTACCAAAACAAAAACAAGCCTTTAATTCAAGGTAACTTTAGATATTGGAAACAGTTTGAGAAGCCAGGTTAGGTTATACATACCTAGCGCTTAGAGTAGCACTTTATAAATTTTGAATTTACAATTTCAATTACGTGAAATAAATGCTGTGTATACTTAGGCTAACATCTATGTATAAACGTCACGTGACTGTCTTGAATGTCGCCAGTATAATAATTTATTACCATTTCCAGGAGGAAGAGTGGAAGAATGGGTCTTCATCAGTGAATCAGCTGCTACCCCGTAGACCCTCGTCCAGACCACCCCTCTTGGTCTTCACCCCAACGCCTAAGGGTAAGCCCAGATTGAGTCGAAGAAGAACTACAGTGACACCACGAAAAGAAGAAATGATAAGAAGTTCCAGTGCACCGCAGAAAAGAAGGGAACGAAGAAATACGAAGAACGAAGATGAAGATGAAGGAAGTTCTTCACGGAAGTCATCTTCTACAAGAAGCAGCAGCAGCCAAAAAGAGAGACGAAGAACTTCTTCATCATCATCTTCATCATCTTCATCTACAACATCTTCTTCATCATCGTCGCGTTCTTCATCACCGTCGTCTAAGTCAGTGAGTGACAGTCAGCTTCTTTGCTATGAAAATTTATTAATGTATTATCAAATAAAATTAAATCGTAAAAGAGTTACCATATTATAGTGATAATGACATTTTGGTTTGTGACACAGATCTTCATCATCATCACCACCACCATCATTGTCTGTGACAGCAGCATCAGAATCATCAAATAAATAGTGCTAATTAATAATTTGATAATTACCCCTAGAAATTATTATAATTAAACAAGTATAATATGAGATAATAATTGACAGGAAATAAACTTAATTTAACTTTATGTAATTAACTAATTACCAGTGATCATAATTAATAGTCATATTTTGTCTGCTAATAGCTATTGATTGATTCTTTAAAGAGTGAGGATGGTCATAGTGGTGAGTCCTTTTCGGAGTCCTCTGTTTCACGGTCGAGGTCCTCTCGATCCAGTTCAGTGGACCATCCTCCGAAGCAATCGGTCATCCGCATCCCAAACGAGAAATCCACAAAGGATGATTCAACTGCTTCACAACACAGCTTCCAGGTCTGGCCATAAATCGTCATCATCATCATCATCATCGTCGTCATCATCATCATCATCATCATTATCATCACAACTACAACTGACCACCAATAGGAATAACATCACCATCACCTCCACCACCACACCACCACCACCAACACCACAACCACCCTCACTAACACCACCACCTCCCCTACCACCACCACAACCACCACCTTCACCATCACTAAAACTACCACCCTCACTAACACCACCACCTCCACCACCACCCCCTACCACCACCACAACCACCACCTTCACCATCACTAAAACTACCACCATCACTAACGCCACCACCTACCCCCACCACTGCCACCACCACAACCACCACCCACCACCACTACCACCACCACCGCAACTGCCACTACCACAACATCATCACTACCACCACCACTGCCACTACCACACCACCACCACCACCACCACTACTACCATCATCATCATAGAATGAAAAATGCTGTTCATTTTGTCTTTTAAGTTTGAGTCATTTTTTTATAATATTATTATTCTGCTAAATCAAATGATCATTGCCAAAATTCATTCACCAGATGATTATATTACCAGTGATTTGGACTTTTCCAGGATGATTTCGAGTCAGTGACGGAGTCGTCGAGGTCCGAGTCCACTTCCTCTAGGTCCAGTCTCGTTCCTCATCCTCCTCCTCCGAAGGAAGAACCTCGCTGCCACTCCAGCGGCAACAGAGCAACCACACCCTCGAAGAATCAGCGTAAAATGTTCAGGAACCAGTCAGAGGTTCAGAGGCAGAGCCTCAAGGTCCGGTCACCTCGTCCAGAGTTAATCATAATCATCTTTCTCATCATAATGATCATCAACTTCTGAACAATCATTGTCATCATCATCGTAATCATTATCGTTTTCATAATCATGATCATTGGTATCATCATCAAGTTAATCATCATTGTCAATTTCATATTCGTATCATAATCACTGTTTTAATCATCACTATTGTTGCCATAATTATTATAATCATCACTTTCTTAGTCATTGTCATATTTCTCATAACTATTATCTTCCCGGTCTTCATCATTATCATATCATCATCATCATCATCATCATCATCATCATCATCATCATCATCATCATCATCACACCAATTAAACAGGATTTATCTCTCACTTCTTTTAATTTAACCGAATTACCTACTTACTTATTTACTTACTGACTGACTGACTCTATTTTACAGCCAGGCAGACAACCTCGCCTGAGGCACAACGGTTGTCTTGTGACATTGCACTTCTTCGGCGTTGCACTCGCAGTGCACAGTGAACTGGCCGACAAGTGCAGTGACATAGTGGTCGAGCAACAGCACTGCGGAGGAAATACAGTCACAGTGTTCAGGGATCGAGTCGCACCAGGCAGTAAGCATCTACATTACAGTACAAGCATATTGTAAATGGAGAGTCTTTAGTTCATTAGAATCCTCGTTAGGCTATATATATTGTAAGGATTTCTATTGTATTGTATTGTATTGTATTTGGCAATTTATGCAGCGCTTCTGACAGCTTAGCCGATCAGAATAGCTCATATGCGAACAACCCGAGGGAAAATAGGTTTAGTATCGCTCATGAGGAAAGTACCTAACTGTTATATATAGCTCATTTTAAAGTATTCTTAGTAGTTTATGTAGCTCATTTTAAATACCTTCATATATTTATATAGACTTATAGTAGTATTAGCTTATGCAGTGCCTACTTAGTTGATTATATAGCTCATAATTTTCAAGTACCTTTGTAGTTTATATAGAGTATTTTAATGTACCTTAGTAGATTATATGGCACATTTTATAGTACCTTAGTGGCTTACACAGTGCAGTTAAAACTCCTTATTAGTTTATTTTGTCTATCTTAGTTGTTTATGTAGGGCCATTTAGTAACTTGATAGTTAAAGTAGCAATTTTAGTACCTTGGTAGTTTATAGAGTGCCTCTCTTTGGTACCACTCGAAGGCTCATCTTGGCTGTGTATGGCAAATTATCCTCTGCAAGATCGTAGGAAAAGATAGCTATGACAAGAATTAATTGAAGAAGTCAGTTAAAGTAATAATTTAAGTAGAAGATATGAATAAGTATATTTTTTCTAATTATTCAATAAGTAAACAAGAAAAATGTTCAAGGCCAACTTTGTTATTTGAATGTGCATTGCTTGGATGAGAACTCAAGTTTAGTTAATGCGCTAATTAGTTAATTCCTTAAGAAATCTTTTCTTCTTTAAAATACTTTGGATGAATGATTGGATAGGTGTATGAGATTAAAATTCAATCTCATTCACTTATCCAATCAATCATCCACAGTATTTTAAAGGAGAAAAGATTTCTAAACGAATAAATCATTTAATAATTAATTTTTAAATTTCAGGTGATTTTGCGTTCTATTCATATCGTCGTCATGGTTACCCGTTCAGCGTGACGATCTACGTGGGTGGTCGGCAGGACAGTCGACTGAGCACCTGCTGTGAATACAAGCACCTGGCGGGGGTCAGGCTCGGTGGGGTGAAAGGTCACTTCGGAATGGTTGGGGTCAAGGGAGGAGAGCCATGCTTTAGGTCAGTGGGGAAACTGAGAAATATTTTTATTGATAGATGGATGTGTGGAGGGAGATGGGTGTGTGGATAGTTGGGTATGGGTTAATGGGTGAGTGGTGGTGTTGGTTGTTTTTTTTAAAAATTATTTTCTTGTTGATATTATCCAGCAGAGAACATCTTGACCTTCTCTCCTATGTTCTTTTCTCACTTTAAAACTCTTCTTGTTGGCCGTGCTGGAGTCGGGAGCACTTCTGAATAGTTTTCTTGAAGGGGCGCAATACAAATGTTCAATATAAATGAATGAATGAATCTTATTAATTTATTTTAACGTAATATCTACACTTTTTAGGATTTCTTGATTCATATGTTTTTTAAATTTCTATATTTTTAAGTTTTTAAATTTCTATATTTTTTTATGTTTTATCCGGAACAGATGTCAACTGGCGAGTAAGAGTCAGACAAATGGAAAAGATGGAGCGCATGGAAAAGACAACAGAGGAAGAGAGGAACAGAGAGAGGATTC
This sequence comes from Aporrectodea caliginosa, assembly GCA_020284085.1. Classification (NCBI taxonomy): domain Eukaryota; kingdom Metazoa; phylum Annelida; class Clitellata; order Crassiclitellata; family Lumbricidae; genus Aporrectodea; species Aporrectodea caliginosa. Next base: position 38,058 of record JACEVL010001139.1, read on the forward strand.
GAGGGATCGAAAGAGGAAGGACAAATTGGATGGAAGGAAAGAGGAGAAAGAGGAGGAGGAGAAGAGGAAGAAGAAGGAGGATAAGAGGAAGCAAAGAGGAGAGAGAAAGAGAGAGAAATATGAAGATGAGAGAAAAACGGAGAAATCTGGACATCACAGAAAGAAGGAGAAAGAAGAAGAGAAGAAAAGACGAGAAAGAAGAAGAGAAGAAACTGAAAGACAAGCACGAAGATAAACAAAAGCGCAGAAAGAACGAGAAGGAAGACGACGAGGATGGAAAGACGCAGAAGCAAGACGAGAAGAAAGAAAAGAAGATGGAACAAGGTCAGGGAGAAAGAAGGAGGAATAAGAACCAGAGGAATCAGGCCAGAAGTGATAGCAGTGAGAGTGAAATCCAAGAGAAAAGGGAGAATCAGAGGAGTGACTGGGGGAGTGACCATGAGAATGACCTTGGGAACAATGTGGGAAAGAAAAAACGCCACAGAAAGCCAAAGCAGGCATCTACTTCTGAAGATGAAACCCCAAGGGATGCAACGGAGAGGGAAAGTGAGCTAGTAGAGAAGATGGTAGCAACTGCTCTTCCAGGGGCTAAAAGAAGAGGCACGGAGCGGGAGTCTGAACTGGTCGAAGAGATGGTAGCAACTGCTCTTCCAGGGGCTAAAAGAAGAGGCAAAGAGCGGGAGTCTGAACTGGTCGAAGAGATGGTAGCAACTGCTCTTCCAGGTGCTAAAAGAAGAGGCAAAGAGCAGGAGTCTGAACTGGTCAAAGAGATGGTAGCAACTGCTATTCCAGGTGTGAAACGAAGTGGTAGAGAGAGGGACTCTGAACTGGTCGAAGAGATGGTAGCAACTGCTCTTCCAGGGGCTAAAAGAAGAGGCAGAGAGAAATCCGAACTGGTGGAAGAAATGATAGTAACTGCTATTCCAGGGGTTAAACGAAGTGGTAGAGAGAGGGACTCTGAACTGGTGGAAAAGATGGTAGTGACTGCCCTTCCAGGGGTAAAAGGAAGTGACAGGGTAGATGGAGAGCGAAGAGGAGAGATCGTGTATCCAAAGATGTACCACAGCTCAGACGAGAGTGAGGATGGTGATGACGATGATGTGAAAAATGGAAACATCAAACCATCTAAAGAGCAAAAGAGGGACTCAACAGGAAGCTTAAAGGCCTCAGGACGAGCAGGAGGTATGTTAATCACTTATTCACCTGGTCTAAATCACTTATTTTCCAGCCCTTAATCACATATTCATCATCATTAAATCACTTATTCACCAGCATAATAATCACTTATCTGCCTGCACATAATCACATTCACTAGCACAAAATCATTTATTCACCAGTACAAAAATCACTTATAGGCCAGAACATAGTCACTTATTCACCAGTGCAAAGGCACTTATTTGCAAGCACATAATCACTTGTCTGCCAGCACAATATCACTTATTCGCCAACCTATATAGTGTGCAGTAAATGGCAGACGTGAACATGATCATGATCATGATCCATGATGATGATGATGATGATTTGATGATGACGATGATGATGACGATGACGACTTGACGACGACGACGATGATGATGATGGGGTGGTGGTGGTGGCGATGGTGGTTATGAAGATAATACATGATGATGATGATAACATCATACTAATCATCATGGGATGGTCTGATAGTACAAAATTAATATTTAAAGAGCACAATATTCTAAAATTGAATGATATTACAAATATCAAATTGGACTATTCATGGTACTGTTATCATTAGCTTCTTCCATCACTGTTTGATAAATATTTCCTTAAGGGTGTAGTGAATCCATGGACATGATACTAGAGCATCCTGTAAATATCGAACCCCAGGGGCACGAACCAGGAGTTAAGGGTTCTCAATTAAATGCTCAGGTCCACCACTTTGGGATGATCTTCCTCCAAATTTAATAAATATATTACACGCTGGCTCAATTTAAAGCTCAATTGAAACATTATATCTTGAACACATAAAAAGTTCACAGCGATGACTCAGATAGATTGTACCTTAGTTAAGATTGTTTATAATGTACAACTGTGAACATTATAAACCCTGTTTTGATTTTGTTTGTTTGTTTTAAATCTTGTACTGCAATATTTTTTTATTTAGTTGTTTTGGCTATGATTTAGCCCTGACATTGTTATTTAAGTTGAATTTTCTATAACTATATATGATCATAAAAATCGTCTTGCCATCAGTAAATGTAATATGGAAAAGGGGCAGCCCTGCAATAGCGGATTATTTTATGATTTTAGGACTGTTGACGGCATCACAGATTGATAATGAAAACGATGATTGCTTTTGAATTCGACGACGACAACGATGATGGATGATTGATGAAGATGACGTTAAGATCATCTTCTCTCCTTAGGCACCGTCCTAAGCACTGTAGCTGTCGTCCATTCTTCAGCACCAGGGGAGGATGGCGTCGGCTTCAGCGACAGGCCATCCACTTCCAATCGTCGCCATAGCAACCGACGCCAGCTGACGCGACAGAGGCCAATCGGTTCATCTGATGAAGAGGATGCACGAGGTCAGACAGAGGTCAAAGTCATCGGAACAAAGGAAGGACGGAATGAAGGAAAAGGGTGGAGGGATGGGGATGTTCATTCAGAGGTGGGATCTGGAAAGGTTCAGATGGAGAGGGATGCTATTCCGAAGTTGTCACTGCCGAGGATGTTTCCAGGTGAGACAGATGGAGCCATGACAACGGATGATACAAATGAGAGAATGGTTGCTATGGACGGTCGCCATGGAATCCACGGTAGCCATGGTGGACGAGAAGAGCAGTCGCTACCAAGCACAGGGAGAGAAGATAATGAGAAGATGGGGAGGAGTGACAGTGAGAGTGACAGAGAAAAGGACAAGAATAAGGCGAGGAGTGACAGTGAGAGAGAAAAGGATAAGAGGAAGAAAGCGAGGAGTGAGAGTGACAGTGAGAGTGACAGAGAAAAAGATGAGAAGAAATCAGGGAGTGAAAGTGAAAGAGAAACAGGCAAAAATAAAGTGAAGAGTGACAGTGAGAGTGAGAGAGAAAAGGAGAAGAAAAAGAGTGAAGAAGAAAACGAGGAGTGGCAGTGAAAGTGAGAGAGAAGAAGTCAGGGAGACGCCAAGGAATGACAGCGAGAGTGACGGAGGAAAGGATGAGGAGACAACAAAGAAGAATGACAATGAGAGTGGCAGACAATCGGCTAGAACGGCGTCTGCAAGGAGTGAGAGTGACAGAGCAGATCGTCTGAAGTTGGAAACACCGAGAAGCTCCCAAGCAGTTGAAAAAGGTTTGACAAATTCTTTTTCTGGCCTTAAAATTTAACTTTCACGATACTTAAGACCGAACGTATTCTTTCCGAAAATCGGAACACCTTGCAGATACGAGTTAGTTCTATTCTTAAAATAGTTTATCAAGTATTGATTTTGATTTACCTGTGTCTATTATAGTTTTTGGTAATTAGTAACTTCAATTACGCCTTTGGTGGGGATTTGAACCCACGACCTATTGGTTGACAATCCATTACGCTAAACTAGACTAGGCCTATCGTGTTGATCGGGTAAGTCCCTCACAGCCGTTGTGGATGTTTTTTCCAGGCTCTTTGAATTCGGCTGGTTCTGGAAGTGGACTCGGAGTGGACTGGAAGGCGGCACATAGTAAGTCCGACTGACCATGCAGGTGGAAATGGCGACGTTTTCAGTTTCATAGATGACCAAACTATTTCTTCCGTTTCAAATGACTTGAGTTTCGTTAGGATAGGTTTTATAGCTCGACCGAATATTTAATGCTGCTGGAGACCTTTCTTTCCTACAGAACAAGGCAGCCTCGATCGAAGGCTACTAATCAGCTAGGTACTATTATATACTTATATCCTACAAATTAATATTATACGTTTTCCCCAAATATTTGACTGCAACCCATAGTCATCTTTCCCACTGGGAAAGTACGCCTACAATGAGTACAATCTCCACTGACGATACATTTCCCATGTATGAATTTTGTGCCTACCGCAAGATAGTTCCTCTCATCTTTCATTATTTTAGATACAATTTCCACTTAAATTTTGCTTCAGCCCATAGATATTTCTACTCCCACTGGTGTAGACTATTTCCCGTTGAAGATATCGTTTCCCAATGCATATCACTGCTAGTCTGCTATCAACAAGTCTTTCCCTGCCACTGATTCAGACTATATCCCATTGGAGATAGGTTTTCATACGCATCCTAATTCAATCCAGATGTCGTCAGTCGTCACTAATGCTTCCAAGAGTATAGACATCAAACCCTGATCTCTCCCCCCAGATTTAAAGAGATAATTTTGGAAAACTCAGATATTTTAATACGCATCTGTAGGCCTATGCAACATTAAGTTATGCTGTGCTATGTTATGTTAATTTATTGTGTCAATTATTTTATGGTAGCCTAGGCTACATATGTTAGGCCTATGGTAATTTATGATATGTCTTGTTATTTATTTTATGTTATGTTAATTTGTTGTTAATTTATGGTATGGTATGTTATGGTATTTTATGGTATGTCATGTTAATTATTTTATGTTATGTCAATTTATGTTAATTTATGCTATGTTAATTTATGGTATGGCCTATGGTAATTTATGTTATGTTAATTTGTGGTATGGTAATTTATGTTATGGTAATTTATATTATGTTAATTTATGGTATGGTAATTTATGTTATGTTATTTATTTATGCTAATTTATGCTATGTTAATTTATGTTATGTTAATTTATTTTATGTTAATTTTTGTTATGTTATCAGGTTGCAAGGCGGCTCAGAGAGATGATGACTCCGATTTTTAATCTTGGGGCAAACGTGCAATTTTAGTTAAGAGTAAATTAGAGAACATGTATTTTGGACTTATGTAAACGAATATGATAACATTGTCATCGTAATGATATATTATCTTCCCCGTGATATCAGTCGTCATCATTAATATTAATTGCGCTATAGCTTATGTAAGTCTTATTCATCAATATTTTATCCATTGTTGCATGAACGCCAATAACGTTGACTTATTGGCTGGCTTATTGGCTGGTTTATTGGCTGGCTTATTGGCTGCTTCTTTTCGAATACAATTGAAATGAATTGAAACCTGAAGCACTGCCGATTATTTTTTTCGCGAGTGGCGCTTTTCGATTAATAATTTCAGCTACAATTGGATTTTTGTACGATTAAGAGTAGTCATTATTATTGTTGTGAACATAGTCATTTTCTTCATTACTTAATGAAGAAATAGATGGAGAACATTCAGTAGCCTATTTAGTCATCCCTTTGACTCTTTCATCATTTGTTAAAGGCGCTATATCAGGGTTCTAAATAATGTTATCTAGAATTTTTCGTTTTCAATGCAATTTACAATCGCGATTTCCGGTGCCAACATTGCAACGCCTGTGTGCCATATTTCTGAAGATTTCTTATTTGTTACGATTCTGCAGGTACTTATAATGTTATGCCAAAACTTGAATAAATAAAGAATTCGTTTTAAATTTTATAGAATTATGCGCTGTCAAGTGAAAGTTTGCCACTATATTCATACCTTTGAAAAATTTGAAATGTACAGGAGCTATTTTTTGTCTGACATCTAAATGACGTGTTGTTCTGGTTGTAACTTAGTTAAGGTTTTTAAGGTTTCAGCTGTTTGCTTTTGAATTAAATTTGTGCTAATTATAAGTTTTGTATTGATTCATTAAAATCAGCGTCAGTTCAACGTTTTCCACTGTTGAGAGAGAGAGAGACACACAGAAACAGACTGACAGACAGACAGACACAGACAGAGAGGCGTCTGAATTCCAATAATTGTGAATAGGGCTATATTACTTTTCAAACGCATCAAGGGATTGAGAAACGAGCTGGGGCGTGTGGGCGGATATTGGATGGTTCCAGATCTCAATTGAAACTTTTTTTGAAAGCGATTTATGTCATCCAGATTTCGGATGATTATTAAATGATACAAAGACAACACCATTTGCTCAGAACTTGTTCTTCACGAACCCATTATTTAGGCCGGCCAGAAGATCGAGATTAATTACAAAAGCGCCATATTATTTAATTTATTTATTTAATTAATTATAAAAGCGCCATATTATTTAATTTATTTATTTAATTATAAAAGCGCCATATTATTTATTTATTTAATTATTAAAGCGCCATAATATTATTTATGTACGTTTGGTTACATCGCATGATAGAAACTCCTATGAGTATCTGTGGATGACGGATCCTATCCAATGCAAAAAGCGACCGACGTCCGTATAGATTCCCGGATATCCGGGCTGAGCACATCCATAACCAAATGACGTAATACCGAGCTGAATCCATCGACCGCCCCTCTTGTACGTAATCGGTCCTCCGCTATCTCCCTAGCAACAACCAAAAATACACAGTTTGTTGAAGAACAGCCTTATTTATATAACGACGGTCTGCACGGCTTCGCACGAGGTTATCTCTACCTAACTACCTTTATATATCGTTCCGCTTTATTTGCGTGGTTAACTTTGGCTGCTTTGGCTGGTACCCACCGGGTACACCCGTGTATTTGAATTTGCTCTATGTTATATATCGTTCCCGCTGGATCTGAAAATGTAAATGTTCGCTTTTTCTATAGCCTAGCGGTTAATCTTGTTTAATCTTGTCTAATCTTGTGCCGTCGATTCGTTGAATCCTAGCGACCGTCATAGTCAACCTTCTCCGAATGTTCCGATCTCTCGTCGCCTATCTCAGCTCCGGAAGCTTCATCTTCATCGTCTCACGTAGTCTATCTCATCCATCCATCTTCTCTCGGTCGTCCTCTTCCCCTCCTCTCCGCACGCCAGCATCATCTCCTTTTCCAGTCCGTCCGCGCGCATCACATGTCCAAAATACGTCATTTTCTGTCTTGCTATAGCGATTAGCGACCGAATAATTGATGTCATGCCTCGATCCTGCTCATTTTTCAATGAATTGATCTGATGAGTGCCAACCCTTCACCACTGCTCGCCCGTTTGAATGGGCGCCACGCCATTTAGGATCCCCCGTGCAAGGACCGTGCTAGCCCTAAATTTAAATCTCTTAAATACGCCAGCATCGGGAAGCGAACCGCGATCCGCACGCTCTCTATAGGCCTAGACAAGAGCACAGAGGCGCTTGAGGCGCAACATACGACCTTTGTGGGTTCCTATAATTATGATCGTTCAGAAACAAACGTACATTCGATACTCTGGGAGCTTAATTCGGTGCTAACGCAGGGAACAGAGGAAAGTTCAGTGGGTGCGTCTCACCATAGGCGGAGACTTGGTCTTGGGTTTAATCAATTATGGCTGGATAGTCAGTTGAGGACGATCGGCGAGGCGCAAAGCCAAATACAGTGAGCTAGAATAAGAACTAAAGTAGGTTACTAATAATATATATAATATAAAATATATAATATATATATATGTGCATGAATCCTCACAGCAGAGACTGCCTGTAACGGGTAGCCTTTTAAGCCAGTCATCTGAACAAAATTGGAGGATTATTTGACGCTAGATAAGAACCAGCTGGCACAGCGTCGTTAAACAGCAGAAATTAGTTGGATACGGAAAATTACGCGAATTTCAAGACTTCAGAGATAAGAAAGTTCTTGAGCTATAGCCCACGGGCGGCCAACCTTTTATGGCCTAGGGCCTGCGGGCCACTATGATTGTTGGTAAGCACTCGGCGGACCGAAAAATGTTTGTCTTCACAGCCTCGAAAGAAATACAAGTGTTTATTTTATATTTTACCAGAAGTATCAAAACAGGTACGACTACATTAGGTCACTAGAACTTACAGTTACAACACTATTTTTTAGTGCTTTATAGCCTACACCATTATTATGCAGTATTGTAGTAGTCGGAGTAGGTGTAAAATGAGACAAACAATTATTTAGAAATGGCCGTGCAGGCCGCCAATTTGGCCCGTAGGTTGGCCATATTTGTCCCTAGCCTAACATTCCATCGATGGTTTGAAGATGGAGAGAGAACTTTCAGAGAATGTTAGTTGACCGAATTCCACCGAAAGTACTAGGCCTACATGTAGCCTAAGGTTCAAAGGAAAGAGAAACAAAGGCAGACCCAAATTATGCTGGACAGACAATATAAATAAAGACATAACAAGACTTGCCCTAACACTCACCTGCTGCACTGGACTTGAGTAGAAAATAATTAAAATTCTCAGAAAATGCACTAAAACTCATCTGCGGCAATGTAGAATATTAAATAAAATAAACTTAAATAAAGGCAAAAGCAAATACGCACACATTGGATGAGATTGGATCACGATTGACTCTCACCTGGCAGGTGTCTTTTCCACCCTCTAGGTATCCGGCGCAGACCATGCCTGGCTTCATGGTGCCATTCGCGTAATTACCACATCTGTCGTCGTAGGTGAGAACAGGTAGATCGACCTCGTACGATTCCTTGTTTGAGGATTTCTGATCTGAAAAAAAACGATTCACAATGGGACGGGGTATTTTTTCGAATCAAGTACAGACAAAGCTATAGATAGAGATGATGAGGTACGAGGGACAGCGACTCAGCGAGACAGAATCAGAGATAAAGACACACAGATCTATGGCGGCACTACGATTCATGAAAACGGTCATAGAGGGGCATGCAGTCAAAGACAAGCATACATACACTTGCATTAAGAGAGATAGAGACACACAGAGAGATAGACAGAGATAGAGAGAGACAGACAGAGAGAGAGAGAGAGAGACACACAGAGACAGACAGACACAAAGAGACAGAGAAAGACAATGACAGACAGAGACAGACAGGCAGACAGAGACATACAGAGATAGAGACGCAGACAGACAGAGCCAGAGACAGGCAGAGAGATAGACAGCCAAACAAGCAGAGACACGCAGACAGGGTAGAGCACAGGCAGATGAAGCATGAGACACAGAGAGAGACAGAGACAGAAAGAGACACAGACAGACAGACAGAGAGAGAGACACACACACACACACATGCAAACAGTACAGAGGGAAAGACAGCTGGAAATATATTATAGCTAAACAGACACGGAGATATAGACATAAAATGCAGCGGTATGTTCGTGCACATGAACCCATTAATATAGCGCCGTCATTTCTTGCATGGCTAGTCTTACAGTGGAGTCCCCAACCGGCGGCGATGCAGACGGTTCCTTTTCCGACCGATCGTTCATCGTCCGGCAAACAGATGGCGTTGATGAATCCGTCTTTTTGTAGCGCCATTCTTTCGCTCAGTCGTAGCAGAGCGACATCATTCACAGAAGTCTTTTCGTCTGACAAAATTAAAATTATCAACATTTATAGAACAAAATTTCTAAAAATGACTCGCTCCTACCTCTACACAATCCAATCGATTAACTCCTAAACTCTATCGACTTAACTCCTAACTTCATCGACTTGACTTCAACCTCTATCGGTTTGGCTTCTAACTCTATCGACTTGACTTTAACTCTATCGACTCAGTCAACTTAAAGGGATTCACCGTGCAATTACCCACTTCATTTATTGAACCCGGTTAATTAATAAGCATTTCTGTCTTGAACAGCTGTTCTGCGACTCAGATAAACTTAAGAGATTGACATTTAAAATATAATTATCCTGTCCTATCCTTATAGAAAATCCTCTAGTACTCATCTTTTACGCAGCCTCAATTCCAACACTGACCGACTGACCAACCGACTGACTGACTGACTGACGAGTGGATGGCTGTGATACGAACCGAATTGTGGATGTCGATAGATGGCGTCTGGTGTGACGTCAGCCGAGGTCCCGGATGAGTCTGAGATCCAGTTGGTTGAACCGAGACGAATGTTGAACTCACACGGATCCTCTCTGTTGGATACAACGAAGTACAACACAACACAACTGCTCACTTATCACTGCTACCTTACCTGCTTCCCACAAGCGTGCCATTATCCGTCCTCGCATTAAAAAATCAGGCCTTGACCCTTCCGATCCTGGTAATTACCGCCCAATCTCTAACCTATCTTTCATCTCCAAACTTGTTGAGCGTGCCGTCCACCGTCAGCTTTCTAACTATGTTGAATCCAACTCCTTGCTACCTTTTGTTCAGTCTGGTTTCCGCCGCCTCCACTCCACTGAAACTGCTGTCCTTAAAGTTTATAATGATATAATCATGGCACTTGACTCTGGTTTCATAACTGCCCTTCTGTTACTAGATTTCAGCTCTGCCTTTGATTGTGTTGACCATTCCATTCTCATTCAAGTGCTTGAATCTCAATTTGGCATCATGGCCTCTGCTCTTCTCTGGATTGCTAATTTCTTGACAAACCGATCACACTCTGTGCGACTTGGTTCTAACACTTCTAGGTACTTCAATATCCTCTTTGGTGTACCTCAAGGTTCTATACTTGGCCCCCTCTTGTTCATCCTCTATACATCTAACATTGTTCACATTGCCTTCAAACACGGTATCCTTATACACCTTTATGCTGACGACACACAACTCTATATTAAACTTGCTGCCAAAGACTTTGATAATGCAATGTTTCGCTTAATAAATTGTTTCACTGAAATCCAATCATGGTGTGCATCCATGCGCCTTAAACTGAATGCCTCCAAGACAGAACTTATCTGGTTTTACCGCAACCCGTTACCTAACTCACAATTATTCCAAACTGTACTCAATCTTAGCCCAGATTGCTCCATCAAACCAGCTGATGTTGTCCGAGACCTTGGTGTCCTCCTTGATAACTCGCTGTCTATGAAAACTCATATCTCCAATATAACCAAATCCTGTTTTTTCCATCTCAGACGCATTCGGCAAGTCAAGAAAAGTCTTAACGAGAAATGTGTTCGTATCCTAGTACAGGCCCTTGTCATTTCTAGAATTGACTACTGCAACTCAGTCCTTTGTGGTCTTCCTGCATCTACCCTTCAACCTCTTACAGCTGTTCTTCATCACGCTGCTAAGCTTATCAAGAACCAAAATCCTCGGGATCATGTCACACCGACCCTCCGTGAACTACACTGGCTTCCCATACAAGCTCGCATCAATTTCAAAATCTGTCTTCTAATGTACAGAATCTACACAAACTGTTCTCCTGCATACCTTTCTTCACTTGTTACACCCTGTTCCTCTCTCCAATCCAGACGAGGGCTACGTTCATCGTCTCAAGGTGATTTTGTTGTGACACGATCACTCAAAAAACTTGGTAACAGGGCATTTGCGCTAGCCGGCCCGGCTGAATGGAACAAACTCCCTGTCTTTATCCGCAAATCCCCAACTTTATCGATTTTCAAAACTAACCTTAAAACACATATCTGTTTAAGATTTACTATGATTGATTTTTCTGTTACGCGCCTTTGTGCAAGATTCCAATTTTGTTTAGGCGCGCTATAAATAACAGTCTAATAATAATAATAATAATTGAATTGAATTAATTAACATAATTATCGTCATCGATTTAATTGTTTCGTTGACTGGCTTATCAATTATTGTTTGGCTGAAAAAACGGATCTGATTGATTGGTTGATTTGTTGGTTGATTGGTTGATTGATTTTTTACTGATTGATTTATTGATCGATTGATTGATTGGTTTATTTGTTGGTTGATTGGCTGGTTGATTGATTTATTAAGTGATTGATTAGTTGGTTGATTGATTGATTTGTTGTTTGGTTGATTGATTGATTGATTGATTCATTCATTCATTGATTCATTCATTCATTCATTCCTTTTTGCAGTCATGGATGGGATGATTCATAGATTAATGGATGGATGGATGGATGGATGGATGGATGGACGTATTTACAGATTAATAGACAGATGAATCGATTACTAATCGATCAATCGATTAGACCTACTCGTCCTTGAAGCAGTGAGCTGCAGTCAGAACCCATCGATCTCCGATCAGTGATCCTCCACACTGAGGTCCTCGTGCCTTCCTTCCAATGGCCGCCAGCCACGGCCACTCCCCTTCCTCCGTCTTGTGACCTCCAACGATCCGACTGACCTTCTGCAGTTCCTTCTCCAGGTCACCTCCTCCATCCTCCTCCCTCTCAGATTCCTCCTCCTCCTCCCTGGAACTACTTCTCTTCCGTGTTTCCCTCTGTACACTCTTTTCTTCCTCATACATAGGGTAGACACCGGCGACATATTGACGAAATTCCTTCAGCCAATCATCGTCGAGGGCGGAAGAGCTGGCGCCCCTAGCGGTTGGTGTAGAAGCAACCCAGTCGACGTCATCGTCGGAGTCTTGAACTTTCGAGAAGCGATTGAGACCACAGAAGAGACTTTGACTGAATGAAACTTCGACTGCGGCTGATGAACAGAAAAGCAGAGATCAATCAAGAACGAGCAGAAGCAGAAATTACACACAAATAAAAAGTAGCACTCTCTGTCTCTGTCTCTGTGTCTCACTGATGTCTCTATGTCTGTCTCTGTCTCTGTTTCTGTTTCTGTCTTTGTCTGTCTGTCTCTGTTTCTGAGCAGAGAAAGATCAAACAGGTAGACAATCAGACTACAGAGGGGTTAGAATTAGAAAAGAGAGAAGGGTTAGGGTGAAACAAAACAGTGGAGAATAAAGTTACAACGGATCGAAACAGAGGTCAAGGGTTCCTGACCTCGACCTTGATAGTCCATGTCACGTGTTTTCATCGTCGAACAGCGTCTTGTGTCGTCGAATGGCCACGCCTTCGCCTCTTCGACGTCTGTCCTTGATAGATCGTTTCCACGAGGCAGGGCATCCCGGAACGACCCTCCCACTACAATAATAAGCTCAGCTATACTCACAGCCCCCTCCCTACTCAAGACTACGTGGGCTGATACCTAAACGTCATTGTGCATTAAATTGTCCAACATGTAATTCAGGAAGATAGAACTTATAATATTATAGGTCCTAAATTACTAGGCGTAACTTTGTATTTTAACGGTGGTCTCCGCCTCTCCGGTCACCACAATTCGATCAGAACCTCGTCTGATGGTCCTGTAGTTCCATTTGTTTAGCGATTTTATGTTAGGCTTAAAATTAAATTCAAATGGCCTGCACATCGTTGTTTAATTCGTAAATTAAACTCCGACTTTTCTTAGAATTCATCTAGTACAATAAATTCGTCACTAAGCAAGCGAATCTCAAATCGTTTGAAAAGCTAACACTTTAAACTTTATAAAGCACTCGCAGTCATGTGCACGTAGAACCATCCACAGCTGCTGGCAAAAAAATGCGCTGACATCTGTTAGGCCTACAGGTCCTCGAATTTAATTTTAACACAAAATTCCATACAATTATGAACCTTGTAAATTCATTTATTTATACAATAAATTAAAATAAAAAAATATTTATTTGCGATTAAAATAGATGAATGGTTACCTGATTCTAAGTAAAATATGAAAAGTAGAAAGAGTCGGATCGTGTAAGAAGAGAAAGGAGAACAGGATGCTTCCATTTGGAACACCTCTTCTAGATTTCCAATACCTGCCAGACATTCTCCACATTTACAACACAACTGCATTTGATATCGCCCTCCTTCCAAAGTGGCCTAAAGCTCAGAAGTGCACATGCCTCGATCGGCGGCGCAGATGCAATTATGTTGCAGAGCAATTTTGTGCGAAGGACTTGATCAAGGTCCCTACACAGTAACCACCTCGGACGAAGATCGAACCCGTACTGTCGGCGTTACAGGTCAACCGCTCTAACCAGTCGGCCACCGTTGACACTGAATTTCTTAATTCATTTGCAATAACGATCTTACTCGACGTAAAGTAACCTTAGCCTATGTTTTGCTCTTCATCGTTGTCGTCGTCATCATCATCATCATCATCATCATCATCATCATCATCACTATCAATACCACCACCATCATCATCATCACCATCACCGCCATCATCATCATCATTATCATCATCATCAACAACATCAACAACATCAATACCACCACCATCAGAATCGTTATATTTACGTAATGCAGACGAGAGATGTTGTCAGAAAAAAGCAGCACAATTCACTCCATGTAAACGCGCTACATTACCTCCGTTAGCCTACAGATGTCTCTCTCCTCTTAATTCCACCTGCAGCAGCAGCAGCCGAGTCCACACTCCACAACCATCAATAGGTCCTACTTCTTCATCTTCAGCAACGCATTGTCTCCGAATAATCCATGTCTAACCTTAAGAAATTCAGTTGCCTTCAAACGACTTCAACGGGTTTATTTACATACAGACCTAGCTCTAAAGCACTACAGACACCTACAGCCTCACCATACACCAACCCACGTCGATATATATATATATATATATATATATATATATACATATATGTATATATATATAAATTATAGTATTGTGTACGGTGTATATATATGCTTCAAAGTATTTGTATTATAAATAGCAGCTATATAGAAATATGTATAGGCCTAAATGTAAAGCTTTCCTACGTGATATATATATATATATATATATATATATATATATATATATATATATATATATATGTTATATAGCATACACATATGCAGTATATGTTGCTATTCAAAGTATTGGTATAAAATATAAATCATATGCAGCCTATATAGAAATATACTCTGAGTGCTAAAGCTTTGGCCATCGTGTGACCTATTAAAATATCAACGATGTATACGTTAGCATATTATATGTAGCTCTAATATGCTATGTATATGTTATATAATATACATAAGGCCGGCGATTATATGTTTGATATTTTAGCAGCTCTTGAAATGAGGGATGAAACTTTATATATAAAGAATTCAAATATATATATATTATATATATAAATGTATTATGTGTGTGTATAAATATGCTGATATATTTGTGTGTAAGTATTAAAACTGTGAGTGCATAGGCTTTGGCCGTCGTGGCCTAGGTCTAGGTCTCAAGAAGAGCGCAGTCAGCCATGCACGACAGGCAGTGCTGCCCTCAGGCGTTAACTGTTCAACAGAAGCGTTGCTTGAGCAGTCATGCAGACCGAATATATTCTCAAGGCCGGTGATTAGGCTTTTCGGTTTCGAGAGGGAAGGAGAACGTGGGAGGAGGGTAGGAGAGGGAGAGAGGGGAAGGAGAAATCAAATCATCTGTGAGATTCATCCTGCATCTCAAGTTTCTCACCGAACGAAAGATAAAGCGAAGCAGAAAATCCGTTTTGGGCATGTGGCTGTTAGCGACGTCGTTTTCTTAGCATCGGCATACGAGGGGTTGCCCCTGGGAAGATATCGAAAAAAGGGGGTCTGACCGTTGGTCTTTTGTGACGAAAGCATTGGAGCTGTGCTGCTGAGGTGGAAATTATTATTATTACGTAACAAGTGCCACCATCTATTATTTAACTGACCAAGTATCTATCGATGGCGCTGAGCAATCGTGAGTGAAGGACTTGCTCTAAGTCCCTATAAACTGTAACTATCTCAGGGAATGAGACTCAAACCCTAGACATTGCAAGGCGAGCGCTTTAACTAACCAGCTGATGTGCTCCAAATGGAAATAAGAGGCAACTTGACCAAAGTCTGTCTGAGATTCGGAGTGAACCTTTTCTTCCAAGAACAATATTGTCAAAGAACTGGCCTTAGCTATGCAAGGGTTTTTACCATAAGAGGCTTTAACTTTGACCTTGACCAGGGGCTGTTAATCTTGGCCCCAATTATTGGATTGCAATCTGTGCATGGCATGTGCCGGTTTTTGCTACCACTACCACCACCATGACTACAATCACAACCACCACCACTACCAACACCACCATCACTATCACTACCACCACCACCACCACCGTCACCACCACCAACCACACCACCACAACCACCACACGACCACCAACTGAAAACAGCTTCAACTGACACCTGTAATTTATTAACAACAATACTATTAAATCCTGCTGGTCAAAAGTTCTTCCTCCGTGGAAATTCCTGCTCTGCCTTCGCCAAGAAACTTAAACGATAACGAACAAAGTTTCAGTTCAATATCAACACCTCTCGAAACTCGTTCCACGCAAAGCGGACAGGCTCATCGAGGCTCAAACGCCACAGGCATTTCCTCGTTCCAAGATGGCTGACAGAGGCAGAGCAGCCAGCAGGCAGGCAGTATGTTATAATAGGGCATTTGAATCCTTTGAATGGGTTATTTTGACTCCTTTGAATGGGGCATTTGACACCGTTGACTCCTTTGAATTGTTCTGTGGAATTGTAGCAGCGGCTAATCCAGTCCATCATTAACATTTCCATTTTCTCCATCCTCCTCATCTTCCTCATCATCTCCCTCTTCATCGTCGTCATCGTCGTTGTCATCAAACTGAAACCAGAAACAGTTTCAGGTGAAACTCAAGAAACTAACAGTACCAGCGTTCCCCATTACAAACAATCGTAATTGTTAATTCCAAATTTCTAAAGCGCTACTCTAAAGCTAAGCATAGGGCACCAGCTTATTCACGAGCACTACGTCGAGTCGAGGGGGTTGTCCAGAGATGGTCAAGGGAACTTCTGAGTCCAGTAGCCAGAAAGACCAGAGAGAGGAGGTAGAGAAAAGCATGACGTATTGTTCTCATATTATTCGCCAGATGGTGCCAGCATTTCACACACACATTCACACACATACTCACACTCACACACACATTCACACACACACACACACACACACACACACACACACACACACACACACACACACACACACACACACACACACACACACACACACACACACACACACACACACACACACACACACACTCACACAGCCAGACAGTAAAAACAAGCATCTAAGGCTTTTCTAATATAGTCTGTTCTATGTGGTTTCAGCATTAATTAATTAATTAAATTTCAGTAGAACAATCCTCGTAAGTCTAATGCGTTCAGAGCGTTTATACAGAGCTGCTCTGCCCATGGTGTGTGCCCGACCTTTTCTCCGAGCTCCTTGAGTCGTTTCCTGTAGGCCTTGACCTTGGTGTCCTGGTCGGCGAGAAGCATCAGCAGGTCCTCCTGCTCTTTCCTCTGCCCATCCAGATCAGCCACCATCTGGTCCTTGTCCAACTCTATCTCAGTCTTCTCCAACTCCAACGCCTACAAGAAAACACAAGCACATCAACACCTTCAGCATGTTTACAGGCGGTGTTATGGCATCAGGTTGCTAAAAGGTTAGAGAAGGTGCCAATTTAGATTAATTAATAAGCGTTCCAATACAGGACCCTGGAGACAAAGTTTCGATCGTCTTTTAACAGGAAGTTTGAAGTCAAGTGGTCGGGGCAAAGGCTATATTTAGATTGTATTTTTGCTGAAAAGAGGCTTCAAAGAACATGACTTGGGTCTGAACCTATGGCAGAGATCTGTCTCTGTGTCTGTCTATCTCTCTGTCTGTATCTGTCTGTATAGCTGTCTGTCTGTCTGTCTCTGTCTATCTGTCTTTCTGTCTGTCTCTGTGTCCGTCTGTCCGTCCGTCTGTCTGATCTAACCTCAGATTCACGTTTCCTATGACTTTGTGTGCAGTACAGATTTTCGATATAATAATAAAAATTAATAATAATAATAAAAGTAATAATAGTAAAATTAATAATAACAAATAACAATGATAATACTATTACACTACTACCAACACCACTACCACTACTACTACTAATAATAATATTATTAACCCTTAATTTCTGTAATTCTGAATGATCATATGAACCATGGGAGAAAAAAAAACAAAAGTAATATTAATCTAATGCACTTAATGTTTCTAACATGAGCCCAAAACTTCCACTGGATGGAAAACCATTCCATTCTCCACCAACCTGGAGTTTCTTCAGCAGACCGGAGTTCTCTTCCTGAACACTTCGGATACGCTCCTCCAGCTGACTCTTTTCCAGCTGGAGCTGTCCATTTCGCGTCTCCAGATCCGTAATCTGTATCGTCAGATTGTTCCGATCGGCAAGCAGGGCCACGTTTGCCGGATCATCTTTGGAACTGCACTGAAAGAGCACATCAAAGCTTGTTAATTTAAATGCTCAAGGAATTCTTGACTTCTTTGAATTAATCGTAAATACTTTTGATTGCTAATTATTGTTCTAGGTGATAGAACTACACCACATCAATAAACAAAGTTAATTACATACTGAAAAATTAAATTAATTTTAAATAATTTTGATTAGTAATTATTAATTTACAAGATGGAAGTCCCTCAAATCAAACAAAGTCTATTAAAAACAAATTCTGAAGAAATTGAATTAATCGTAAATAGTTTTGAGTAGTAATTATTAATTTACATGATACAAGTCCCTCACATCAATAAACAAAGTCTGTTAAATATAAATTCTGAAGAAATTGGATAAAAATTGTAATTAAATTCGTATAGCAATTATTACTGAACGCTTACTGGGTCATCCTTCGAACTCCACTGCAAGACCATCATTTCAAATACTCCACTGCAGTCAAACAGCGACTTTGTCAAATTGCTTATCCACCGTCGGCTCCCACTTTGTCTTACAGACTGATCTACTGGATATCGACTTCAATATGGCTTGGTTTTGGTGTACCATCGGTTGATACGATTTTGACCCTACCAACCCATCGATTAACTGAAATTGCCCCAGTGTATTAACAATAATCATTAATGGATATCTAAACAATAGTTTTCTGCATATTAGACGAACCAGTTGGGTGACTTGTCTAAGGCTGTCCTCATACTTCGTCTTGTACAGCCGAACCTCCTCGTCCTTCTGCGCCACTTGAGTCTGTAGGTCCGTGATCGTCTTCTGATCGACACCGTTGGAATTCAACGCATCTCCGGCGTTTCTTCCGTCAAACTCTTTCAGCTGCTCGTTCCTCCTCTATGAAAGATACTTTCATAAGTAAGCCTTTAGCAATAATAATAATAATAATACTAATAATCAACACTAATAATCAAAATAATAATAATAATCAAAATAATAATAATAATCAACATAATACTAATAATCAAAATAATAATAATAATCAAAATAATAATAATAATCAAAATAATAATAATATAAATCAACATAATACTAATAATCAAAATAATAATAATAATCAAAATAATAATAATAATCATAATAATCGTTTATTAAATTCAAACTGACAAACCGCAGTACGATTACATGAATTAGTAGCAACACATGATAGCAAGTTAAAAAAAGAGTTGATTTTATAATTGTGTAGCAGCCCGTTAGGCACCGATCTGTCCTGCTGCTCATTTTACCGTCACACCCTAGGGAGTGGAAGGTTGAGTCAACTTTATGGGGCCACCTGGTATATACATATATTACTATCTACGGCCCTACTTCAATCATCCATCAAGTTATGCATTGTGCAGCATGGTCATGGCACTATAGAAGTTAGTTGATTAGATATTACTCAGAGGTAGGTCACTACATTAAATATTGCAAGGAGGTCGTCTTGGAGACATATAAATGCTCTGCTACATTACAGAGTGTTACTGGTAGCGGTGCTGTGCCTTACGAGCGTGTCGATCTGCCTGTCTCGATCTTCTATGTCGCGTTGTTTTCCTTCGATCTCCTGTCTCAGCCTCAGAAGTTCCTCTGATTCGCCGCCAAGCGGTGCAGGAGACGAAGAATTCGCTGTAAGAGATACAGAAATTTGGCAGATTGAACTCCTCAATGTTGATCTGATCCATGGTTTGAACTGTCAAATTTAAATGGGGTGAAGGTTGAAAAATTCTTACATGTCCGGATGTCCCGACATCTTACTCACCTAAAACCGGTAAGCGAGCTAAATTTGTCATATGCATTGGATATGCACTTACCTATTTGTGGTATAGTAGGAGTGGTATTTTGGGTTTTTATATGATGCATTAAATAGATTAGTTGATTAGATATTACTCAGAGGTAGGTCACTACATTAAATATTGCAAGGAGGTCGTCTTGGAGACATATAAATTAAATATTTAATTTGTATGCAGAAAGGATAATGAGGCATGCAGGTATGGATGAAGCTGAAGAAGGAATAAAGATAGCGGGAAGAACATTGAACAATCTGAGATACGCTGATGACACAACACTATTGGCCGGCAATAAAAATGATTTGATAGAATTAATAAGAAGGCTTAAGAGAGAAAGTGAGAAAGCAGGACTCTATTTCAATATAAAGAAAACAAAGATCATGACAACAGAGGAGGAGGATAGTTTTGTAGTAGACAATGAGGAAATAGAAACGGTAACAAGCTTCACATTTCTGGGATCAGTAATAGAAAAAGAAGGAAAATGTGATATGGAAATAAATCGTAGAGTGGCGATAGGAAAAGCTGCAATGAATGGTCTGGAAAAAATATGGAAGGACAAACATGTCAGTATAGACACAAAAAAAGATTGGTGAAAGCTCTAATCATACCAACAGTAACATATGGCAGTGAGACATGGACATTGACTAAGAAAACGAGAAAAAAGATTAACGCATGCGAAATGTGGATATGGAGGAAAATGCAGAGAATTTCATGGACGGAGAAAAAGACTAACGAATGGGTGCGCAGGGATATAGGAATTGAGAAAGAAGAGACACTTCAACAAACAGTGCTAAGAGCAAAGTTGAGGTTCTTTGGACATATCATGCGATCAGACGGACTGGAAAAGGAAATGATGTTAGCATATGGAGAGGGAAGGAGAAAACAAGGACGACCAAGGATAAAGTGGATGGACGAGATACATGAAATAACTAGAATGAATTTGACAGAACTGAGAGATGCGACGGCGGACAGAAGAAAATGGAGGAACTTGATCATGACGGTCGCCAGGGTTCAACGAACTGACAGCACAAGGTAACAAGGTAATATGATGCATGTAAATTATCTTAGAATATATCGATAAGACTCTTTAGTAGTTTAGTGATTGGACTTTATATTTAGAATCGGACACTTGGACCAATCAGAATGTATAGGAAGTCCATTTTTATGTACAGTGTACACGTATCTTCTTATTGAGTGTTGATAATGAAGCAGTCGCTCACAAGTTGTGGTTGAGGTTAGACTCTGAAGTGAAGTAAGCTCTCACACGTGGTGAAGCTTACAAATTGTAGAGGGTGTACCTAATTTTTAGCTGTGAGAAAATTTGAATGATGAAGAATACTTACTGGAAAACTCTCGAGTTTTATTTCAGATGATTTATAACTCTAGCAAATAATCATGACTTAACAAACTGAAGTAGTGTGAATAAAAGCTGAGAAAAAACAAGCAATAGTTTTCAATAGTTAAACAACTAAGATATATATCCCTAATATAATTTTTAGGAATTAACTGAAGGGGTTGAGAAATGAATTAAGTGGGGTTGAACCCTCTCAAACCAACCCACCCCCGACAATTCAATCCCTGATCTGATCACAGATTGTGACACAATGAATAACAACCCCAGTGTTACACCAACAATTAGATCAGAATGCTGACCAATTAGTTGTATTGAACATTCCGATAGATGAGATAAGATATCTGCATAGACTGGTAGATGTGTACCTGTGCCACTGGATCTCTGTGCCCTCAGAAGAGCGTTCTGGTCTCTGAGCTGCTGCACCTGCTGTGTTGAATCATCCAGCCTCCTCTGTTGGTCGCTACTCCGATTCTGAACTTCAGACAACTCCTTTCGAATGACATTCAACTGCGAATCCTACACAAGAACAACAACAACAGAATCCATTCACAATCTGCTCACTTGTTTTGTATTTGTAATTACGAGAATTATAATAATTATACAGCATCGTCAGTGACGATTAGCTGCTTCTAGGAGGCTCTACACTGTCAACTGTCAGTGCAAATGTTATTACATTGTATTGTATTGTATTGTATTTGAACACTTGTTATAGCGCACCCTACCAGATTTCCCATTCAGAGGCGCTCCCGACTACTGCTGAACAGCTGAATCGGAGTTTCACGCTGAAGCGCATGAGCAATTGCGAGTGAAGGACTTGCCCAGGGTCCCACACGGCGACTTTGAGGTGGATTCGAACCCGCAACCCTCCAGCTGCAAGGCACCGAACATACCCCTAAACCACCGCGCCCCATTACCATATGTCACCATACCATGGTACAGTAGCACACATGTTACATCCTACAAGTTACCCTACCATACGTCATAGTACCATTTTACCATACCACACATATACCATACGACACCAACACCTATTACCTAGTCACTTAACCATATCACATGTTACCTTATCATGTTATACCGGTACTATACACTACCTTGAAAGACAAAAGATAAACATACCCCTTACCCAAGCTGACCCAATGCCAGACCTGACCTCTGACCTGACTCAGTGCCTGACCTAACCTCTGACCTGACCCAGCGTTTGACCTGACCTCTGACCTGACTCAGTGCCTGACCTAACCTCTGACCTGACCCAGCGTTTGACCTGACCTCTGACCTGACTCAGTGCCTGACCTAACCTCTGACCTGACCCAGCGTTTGACCTGACCTCTGACCTGACTCAGTGCCTGACCTAACCTCTGACCTGACCCAGCGTTTGACCTGACCTCTGACCTGACTCAGTGCCTGACCTGGCCCAGTGCCTGACTTGAACTCTGACCTGACACAATGCCTGACCTGTTCGCGGATGAGTTTCTTGTATTGTTCGACAATGCTGTCATGCTGTTCGACTGACTGCTTCTTCTCCAATTCCGGTTCCTGAACCGGAGAAACGGCCTTCAGGACATCATCTGCAACAACAACAACAACAACAACACATACAACAACTGATCTAAAGAACCAATCTAAACAACAGCTCTAAGCACCCTGCCCTAAGCAACTGATCTAAACAACTGATATAAGCAACTGATGTAAACCACCCATTTGGCCAAATGATCTAAGCAAAAGCTCTAAGCGTTCTGAACTTCTGATCTATGCAACAGATCTAACCAACTAAAGGACCAACCATCTCCCACTTCATAACTAAACCAGATCTCATCCTCATCTTCCTCCTCACAATCATCTTCCTCATCATTCTCTTCCTCCTTTTCCTCCTCCCTACTCCTCAATTTCCTCTTCCTCCATTATTCCTTCTCCACCAAATCTTTTTCCTCCTCCTCCTCTTCCTTCTCCTCCTCCTCCTCTTCTTCCTCCTCCTCCTCTTCTTTCTCCTCTTCTTCCTCCTCCTCCACCTTCTCTTCCTTCTCCTCCTCTTTACTTTCCCACATTCTCTGAACGTACTTTCCAGTTTCTTGAGTAGTTTCGTGAACTCGTAGTCGAAGATGACTTCCGATGGCTGCCTGTAAGCCAGCTGTGGCTTCTTAGCCGCGCGGCTGTAGCTCTCGTGTTTGGCGATCTGTGACAGTCGATCCGTGTACTGCTCCATTCCGATCCGCTTCTCTATGATCTGCCGGAGATCGTTCCTAAACGATCAACCAAGCAACAGCTTTCAATCACATGCATGTTTAGTTCAAATGCATAATGATAATAACAACTAGCCTACATGTTTACCCTATCATATCATACTAATTACGCAAGTAAGTATATTCTTAATTAAAAGTAGAATAGTCCCTTAAGCTAACCTAGAGAGGCAGATATGGGTATGAAGTGTTAGCGACTTCATTTTCTTAGCCTCGGCATATGAAGGTGGGTGGCCAGTCCTCTCCCTCACCATCTCATCCTCCACCTACAGTGTATGGTCAGTGTACTCATCATAGCTGAGTTGGTTAGATTCTTTATCAACTAATTGCTAATTGCACTTTGGTGTACCGACATCTAATAAACACAGTTAAAAAGTATATACTAGACACTACCTAGTCAAATATGATGTCAAATGTCACAATGAACTGGAAAATCACATCAGTTAGCAAAAGAATGCTTACTTCTGATAGTTTGGAACTTGGTTGTTGTTGAAGAGAACGCAGAGGCCGAGTAAAAAGGCGCACATGCCCTGCACGATCAGCTCCAGTTCATCTCCCTCCGAAGCCGACACCTGTGATATGAGCTGATGATGGAAGTCAAGGGCGTTAACCAAAAACCACCTGTCTTCCCTTGATACATCTCGATACAGAGTTGTTAGTGCACTGGACTGTTAATCAAGAGGTTTGGGGTTCAAATCCCTGCCTGGGCAGAAATTTGGTTCGAGATTGTGGCACGCGCTCAAATTTTTTGGGCACGTGAAATTTGGAAGGTCCCCAAAATTTGAAGTTTAGAAATACAAAATCACTGTAGGAATCCACATTTTATTTTATCAATCAATCAATCAATCAATAAAACTTTATTGTAACCATCAATAAAGTTATTTTACAGAAGTAGGTTCATTTTATCAAGATGGTAACAAGGAAGGCCTTTATAAAGGACTTCATTGTAACACCATTCTAGAACCATCTTTGAAACAATGTCTTCTAGTTCATTTTTGTTTATGCTTTCTCAATTAAAACCTACATGAGAAAAACAATTATATACCGCAAAATTCCAAGGGGCATGCGACAGCATTTTAAAAAATGTTTTAGCAGCATTTTGGCACGCACCTTAACATTTTTTGCCATCCCTGCTATAATATCTGATCAATACAGACTGTCTTTCTTAGATAAATGCGAGACCATATTGATTGTACACCAAAATGCAGTTAACAATTGGTTTATTAATGGATATTCTCACTTATTTACTAACTTACTTGATGCAATATAAGGTCTGATCTGAGTCTTTCTTAGATAAATGCGGTTAGCAATTGGTTTATTAATGGATATTCTGACTTACTTACTTGGTTAAAAATCTAGCATTACCAATTGGTAAAAAACAAGAAGAACACCGATTGAAAGCATCTGACAACCCAACAACCAAGCGTCGAGAAGCGCAAAGGATACGTAGGGCACATTAGCGCTGTTGTGAAGAAAATGGGTGACTGCGATTGGACAATAAGCCAGCCAATGAGCGAGCAGCTGAAGAAGACCCACACGAGTCTGCAGCTTCGCTCCCTAAAGAAACAGACAACTTACAATAATCAAATAAACAGTTAATCACAATAAAATTGTGATAAAATAAATAATTAATCACAATAAACAATCAATTATCTACTAAAACATAAGAAGAGAAGATCATTCCGTTAAGAAGAAGGGAAGAGCATTCCCTTAAGCTAGCCCTGAGGCAGCCATGGGTATGGTTAGCAAGTTCATTCTCTTAGCCTCTAGCATACCATTCATCTAACATCTCCTTGTTTAATGGTGCTATATAAGTAATGGTGCTATATAAGTTATGGAGTACGTTACACTGGTCGACCAACTTGGCCGAGAATGTTGGTGCACTATTGAACGAAAGAGATCTAACTTCTATTTTTTACTAACGGTGCTATATAAACCATGGAGTACATTACAGTGGTCAACCTACTTGGTTGATAATGTTGGTGCACTAAATATTGGACGAGAGAGATCTAACGTTTACTTTTTTAATGGTGCTATATAAACCATGGAGTACGTTACAGTGATCGACCTACTTGGCCGAGAATGTTGGTGCACTGTTGGATGAGAGAGATGTAATGTTTACTTTTTTAATGGTGCTATATAAGTTATGGAGTACGTTACAATGGTCGACCTACTTGGCCGAGAATGTTGGTGCACTGTTGGATGAGAGAGATGGGAGGATTGCCGAGACTTGTGGCCAGCTGGACTCGAAGGAGTTGTTCCTTCTGGGCTGAGTTGTCTATGACGGAGTGGAGGAGGGCAACAGCGGCAAACCACGTCGACATCGAGTCCTGGCTGAAGAGACCTCCACACAACAACTGACCGGCGGTTATCTGATTCACTATGACATACACAGACACAACCACTCAGCATCAACAATGGTACTTCTCAATTAAACTGTAACAGTTATTGTAATTGTAAACAGTAATTGTAAACAGTAATTGTAATTGCAGACGTAATTGTAATTGTAGATGTAATTGTAATTGTAGAACAATTGTAAACGTAATTTAAACGTAACTGTAAACTTAATTGCAATTGTAAACGTAACAGAGTGGCCATTAAGGCTCTTTTCAGTGGACATATATTTTCATTGGCCATTTACATATGCAGTGACCATTTAGACTCTTTTCATTGGCCATATAGGCCCCTTTCGGTGGCCATAAGGCATTTATATAGCCAGGTCAATCCCAGCCACGGAGACAGCGACAGTTTCCAGGTGTTGGTGAAATCTGTACCTAACATCCCTAACCTGGAGGGCTGCTAAAAGCATTGTTACCAAAGCAAGGCAATAGAGGACGCATGCGCAAAATGCCGAATCAAGACAAGAACTAATGAGCTACTGGCGCAGTTACCTTCGGCGGTAGATGGCAGCAGAGTCTGGATGATCTGTGATTGGCCGAGTTCGTTCTTGTAGAGGAAAGACTGGAAACAGTAGAGAACGGCACAACGCAGGACAAACGGTTGCTTCTCGTTCACCATCGACATCAACAACACAACAATTGCCGGCCTAATGCAACGAAAACACACGACCTCTTCTCATCAGTAAGTAATTAACAGTATGCACATGCAGGTATTTGGATATTTATGTTGTGCCTTTATAAGTCAGTGGTTCAACTTGTTGGTTTATTTACTTAGATTTGTGCAGTAGAAATGTCTACGTGGGCGTAATTAGCGGATGATGAAATTGCATATCAAGATGTTGCATGAAGTCTCAACTCAATGTCTCCATATCTGTCTTCCCACTCAGCGTCCCTACACAATGTCCCTAACCAAAGTGTCTAGTCATGTCCCTACACAATGTGTCTAGTCATGTCCCTACACAATGTGTCTAGCCATGTCTCTACTCCGTGATCCTTACCCATGTCTCTAATTCTGTCCCTGCTCAATGTGTCTACCCAATGTCTCTAGTCATGTCTCCCCTCAGTGTTCCAACTCAAAGTCCCTACTCAATGTCTCTACCCATCTCCCAACTCAATGTCCACTCAGATTCAACTTGCATGCGACTGCATTAGTCAATAGAGGCTAAAACTCCTTCTGCCCCGAATTCAGTAAGTCCATTCTATTCATCTTAATCAAGATAATACATCAGCAAGTTAATAAGAGAGTTGAGCAACAGAGGCTGCTACTGTTGCCACGGTGATTATGATGAGTCGAGCCATACCTGGGAGGATTTGACGGTGCCAGGACGGATGCAAAGTATTCCTGGTTGGACTGGTTCCCTCGAATCAGCTCCGAGACGCAGTTGATGGTCTCTGTCAGGACGTCCGCCGGTACCCCGCTGGCCATCAGAATTGTACATAGCTTCTCCAACAGCCCTAAGAGCAACAAGTGCACCAGTTGAATACCTCACATTTTTACACCTGTTGCATTGGGATGCCAATAGGGTGTGGACAATGGGACATTAATAGCACAATATTACTACAAGGCGGCAGAAAACGGTGGCATATGATATGACAGCCAGGGTACAATACAATACAACTGCATCTGAAAATGCCCTCCTTCCATAGTTCAGAAAGTGCATACAACACAACATCAATAGCACTGAGCAACTGTGAGTGAAGGATTTGCTCAAGGTCCCTACACAGTAACTGCCTCGGACGAGACTCAAACCCGTACTCTACACGTTACAGGATGAACGCTCTAATCAGCTGGCCACCATAGGACAGGACAGGAAGGGTGGGGTATCCAATCCAATCCAGAAACTTCTGCGTTGTTTCCGACTTTCCGTTATGCGCAAGGTACCAATAGATTGGCACTTGTAGGCAAAATGTTGCATTCCAACTTGCAGCCCATTGGGCAGAGCCAAAGGGCATATTAGAAAAAAGGAAATGAAAGGAACCAACAATGGGAGATAGAACAAGGAAGGTAGGACAGGGCAAGTGGGTACTGGATAGGACAGGGCAAGCAGTTTACGTTACCCTCCTCCTTCCCCCATGCTTGGGACTGGCACTACCAGAGTATGGGTTAGGGCTATAAGTATCCTAAGCAGCCCTAATCCTAACTCCTCAGGCCACTCACTAAATACAGCTTAACGAGTGTCTGTTAAGGTTAATTAACACATATTAATGAGCATCTGTTATTTACTGAGAATGTTAGTGATGTTATAGTTATTTTCGATAACATCCACTCACAAAATTCAAACTAACTGTTTTGGGTACAAATTGAAACAATGCTGGCCTTTCTGTTACTTCTTAATTGCTAAAAACTATTATTTAATTGTGTTAAGATGGGAGGGGTCAAAGTGCATTGGATAATCAATGAATTGTTGTATTGCAAGCTGTATTGCAAGCTGTCTGTTCTGTTATTGCAAGCTGTATTGCAAGCTGTCTGTTCTGTTAGTAGTTAAGATTTCAATTGCATAACATGTAAATGTACAGCGCAGTGCGTTTGTCAGGCGCTTATTAAAGAAAAGATATTATTATTATTATTATTATTGATCCCGAGTGAACAACCTACCGCATTGGTTCATGACCTTCTGACATGAAGCCGTCTGCTGTTGAGGGTTGTTGGGCGAGACCAGCGTCCTCACCAGCTGTCAATCATCAAGTCAAGGCTTACATTGTAACGTAAATATGTTAAAACAGAACATTTATATAGTGCCACTCAAACAGCAAAACAAACCATAAGCACTCTGTGCAATAGCCAATATGATATTAAATGTCATTAAGAAATAGACTATTACATCAATTAGCAAAACAATGCACAGTAAACTAGAAGAGTCAACAGTGGTGGTGGGCCCACGCAAACACGTGAAGACAACCAATGTGTTGCATAAACGGTAACGTAAATGCTAATTTAGTACAAGCCATGCTCAGTAACAATACAATACAACTGTAATTTGATAATGTCCTCCTTATAAATTTCAGAAGTGCATGTTGAAGCTTGGCAACCATTAAGTGAGGCTGACGTATGTATTTGTATTGCATCGATTTCTTGTCTGTGTGTATGTGTTTATGTACACATTTATGATGTGTGTACGACTGCACGTTTATGAAAGCGTTTATGTATGTATGCAACAGGCCACTTAAAATAGCCAATCCAATGACTTGATAAGTGCAATTTAGGTTATACTAGATACAGGGCTGGTCTTAGCCTCAATGATGCTCCAGGCAAAGTATAAAATAATTTTTAGTTGTCGATTAATAGTAATAATAATATTCATTTATTCATTCAAACTGACAAGGACGCAGTAAGATTACATGATGTAGTAGTAAAAGATGATAGAAAGTTTAAGAGGAGTCGAATTTAACTGCATGACAGCCTGCAAGGCGCCCATCTGTCCTACTGCTTATTTTACAGTCGCCCCAGGGAGTTGAAGGCTGCATAAACCTTAATGGCTAGTGGGAATCTAACTCGTGTCCTTCTGATCTTCGTGCCAGCATGTTACCATTCAACCATCTCCCTGCCCCACAGAATGATTGAAAAACATGAAAACAACTTTTGTGAACATGGCACCCATAAATTGTGGCACTCCAGGCAATTGCCTGCCTATAACTAAAGCCAGACCTGATTTCATAGATTAGAATTAGACTAGATCAGATTACTGGTAGCAATCGGTCTAACCTCAAGCATAAGATGTAAGTTGGTGATTAGATTATATTAAATCAGATTAGCAATCGGTCTAACTTGGTGATTGGATTAGCTTGGATTGGATTAGATTACAAATTGGTCTAACTTGGTGATTGGCTTGGATTGGAGTGGACTGAATTAGACTAGATTAGATTAGATTAGCAATTTTACCTCAAGCATCAGATGTATGTTGGTGACCTTCTGAGCTGACCAGCCTTCGTTTGGTGCCTTGTCGGCCGACTTGAGGTCGAAGTAGGTCGGCAGGCGCTGGATGTAGCTGCCCTCCTTCAGGAAGTTCTGGTTGGAAAGGTTATTCTTAAGGAGATTGAGAAGCAGCTGAAGACAATCCTCAACCACAACACCTACAGCAGATAGCAGACAATCGATCATTCATCCATTATACACGGACAACAGAGTCTGTACAGTGCATCTGGACTCTTATAGAGCACATTTACTGGAGCACCTTAAAGTGCTAGGAGCCCCTCCAAAGTTCTAGGAACCTTCAAAAGCGTTGGGAACCCCTCAAAAGTGCTAGGAGCCCGTCAAAGTTCTAGGAACCCTCAAAAGTCCTAGGGACCCCTCAAAGCACTGGGAACCCCTCAAAAGTGCTAGGAGCCCGTCAAAGTTCTAGGAACCCTCAAAAGTGCTAGGGACCCCTCAAAGCACTGGGAACCCCTCAAAAGTGCTAGGAACTCCTCAAAAGCACTAGGAAGCCCTCAAAAGCACTAGGAAGCCCTCAAAAGCAATAGGAAGCCCTCAAAAGTGCTAGGAACTCCTCAAAAGTGCTAGGAACCTGGAGGGTGCATGAGAGACAGACAGAGAGACAGAGAGAGTATCATTATTATTAAGAAAATTTTTAATGCCAGCAAAAACATCACACAGAAATGCAAATCTGAGGAACGGTTAGACAGTTCACCAAGTGAAGAGCAGTAAGATATCTAGATGTTTGAAAGCCAACAAGCAATGGTGAGTTCTGAGACATTTCTAAAAAGGAAGAAAGAAACTTTGAGCATTGAACTCATCCCGTCGGCTGACAACTTTTCACTACTTTAAGATGCATGAGATACATTTTAGAAATTAAAGAGAAAGCAGCCAATGACTGAGAATGAGACGAGGGATTAAGGCCGACCTCCGTCGCTGTGTCCTTCGTCTCGGACGATGTCAAAGAGACGTTCAAAGGCGTTTTCAAAGGCAACAATCTTCTGGATGTTTGTATTGTTTCGCGTCAGTTGCTGCAGCAACAGAAGGTCCTACAACACAAACAACTGAAATTGAGATCATTATTATTATTACTACTATTATTATTTATTATTATTATTATAACTACAACATTCATTATTTATAATTTTTATTACTGTGGCTGCTGCTGCTGTCGCTGCTGCTACTACTACAATTACTACTACTACTACCATTTATTATTATTATTATTATTATTATCATTGTTATTACTATAATTATGAAATATTATTATTACTATTATTATTAATATTTTATTATTTATTATCATCATCATCATCATCATCATTATCATCATCATTATTACTATAGTTATGAATTATTATGCATTTATTAAATGCCACTATCTAATGACCAAGCATCAATCGATGACACCGAGCAATAGTGGGTGAAGGACTTGCTCAAGGTCCCACATACACTGTACACAATAACCGTTTCAGAGGAGGAGGCTCGAACATTTCCGTAATGCCAAATACAAATCTTGTAATTTCTTAACGATAACATTCCCACAACGGTAAAGACAAATTTCCCATTACGGTAATGTCAAATCTGCATAACAGTAATTTTTAAACGTGTATGTTGCAACTGAAAACAGATGCCTTACGTCGTTGCGAATGATCTCTCGGCTATCAGCCAGGAGATCCATCAATCGCGAGATTCCCATAGGATTTGCCAGAATGATTTCTTGGATTTCCTTTGTTCTATTCATCAGGAGAAGAGTCAGGAGTCGCACGGATGGCCACAGGACGTGAAAGTCATACTCCTGCCACAGAAAACAACAACTCATGATTAGAACTCATGCCACAGAACATGAAAGCCACAAACAAAACTCATTATCTAAACTCATGCCACAGGATGTTAAAATCATAGTCTTGTAACTGATAAAAGCAACTCAGGATCAAAGCTCGGCTCTGCTACGGTGCTACACAAATCATCTTATCATTGCTATCATTATTATGATTTCTATTTATTATCATCATTACTATTATTATTACTACCACAACTATCATCATCATCATCATCATCATCATCATCATCATCATCATCATCATCATCATCATCATAATCATCATAATCATAATCATAATCATAATCATCATCATCATCATCATCATCATCATCATCATCATCATCATCATCATCATCATCATATTTAAAACAACAGGGAGCGCTTCAGAGTAGGAATTTTGACAGGCGCTATATACATTTTTAAATAAATAAATAAACTCATGCCATGGGGACAGTACTCAGTTTCTAAACAGCACCAATTCATTAAAACACCTCAAAATACAGACTTGATCGTTTGCCCAATTTCCTCTCACGAACTGGGGTTTGAAACCTGGAGGCAGTGGTAACCAGCCGGGCACTTTCAAATACCACCCCATAATACGCAAAGCAACATTCAACAGAGTGGAGCTTTTTGCAAATTAAGCAAATAATTAAACATCATCCAATTCAAATGAAACCAAAGTTATAAAATTTACAAATAAATGGTTTCATTTTGACATGACTTGGGAGAATTCAAGCAGAAAATACCTGAAGTAAAGACAGAAGGAGTGAGATATTGTCTGGATTTTTTATGTACATCTCTGTAAACTGCAGCCCCAGATCTTCTGGCAAGTTCTGCTGCACTTCTTGATCTGAAGAGCAAAAGACAAAACACAACTATTGTCATTAGAATCATCTTCATTAACACTTTGACAACGAGCTGCATTGGTTTCCCAGTCGCCTAAAGTTAGTACACTCTCATCGTTGAAGATTGACAAGCAGGCAACTTGTTAGAACACAGCTGTTCAATCAGTTATTCACTCATTCATTTATCAGTTTTATTCCTCTGCTCTTTCGTTCATTCACAAATTCATTCATTCAGTCATTCATTAAGTCAGTCAGTCATTCCAAGCATTCTCATTTCCTGTGTGCGAACTGCTTTTAGACAGCATCATGCTTTTGCTTTCGTTGGCTCCATGGAATGAGCTCTCATTAGCATTATGCCTTATGCCTAGGGTTTACTCAGATGAGTTTTATTGCAGCCTTAAGACCATCCTTTTCAGCCAGGGTTGGGTCGGGAGCGCTCCTGAGTAGTAACCTTGAAAGGGTGACATAAATCTTCATAATGAATAAATGCAATTTTTACAGACTGTGTCTGAAATATACAAGTTCTATAATAAGCCTTCAGGTCTCCACAAAGATGCATATAAATAAATGTGGAGGAATTACCTTTGTGGAGGAATTACCATCATCTACCTTTAATACCTGTTAAAATTTGCACAAACCTTCAGTGAAGACTTCATTTGACATAATGTTGCAAAGGGTTTCAAGTGCGTATCCTAGAATCTCAGAATCCGTCCTGTAATCAAATCAAGAACGAAATCCAGTTTCACGAACGCTACGGAGAATCCTCTTAATACACCATTCAAAGTTAGAAAACCTCATTTTCAATACACGCATACATATGTGCTTAGTTATGGGATCAACACAATTCATTAAAACGTTAAATAAATTATAACTGTGTTCCCATCCTAAGATGGTTGAAAAGGAAATGTGAAGAGATGTGTTTTCAGGTGACATGTGATTGACGCCAGTCCTCTCCCTTTCCCCTTGCCTCTCACCCCTCCCTCCATCCCTATCACCCTATTTCCATCTTGCTGGAACAATGTGTATTGTAAAGAGTTTCGTTTTCACATATGGGAATCAGTAAGATTCTGGACTTTATATCTATGAGAGTTATTGCCATGTTTAAACTTTCTAAATAAGAAAAGACTGACCTATCCATCTGCAAGACATGAATCAGAATGTCCATTGCTTTTGTGCCAACCTCCAGACGAAATTTCTAAATCAAACAGAAAAAGTTAAACAAACTCAAAATAACCCATCAAAAATCGTGCATACTGCTGCTCCTTCCAATACAATACAATACAACTGTATTTGATATTACCCTCCTTCCAATGATCAGAAGTGCACATGCAACCATACAACAGAACATTGATGGCACAGAGCAAAGTTCTGCGAGTAAAGGAATTGCCTTGAAACCATAATCGTCATGTTACAGGACAAGTACTCTAACCAATTCGCCATCGTGCCGCTATTGTTTCATTCCACTGGCTTTGGTGATGTTTGGCCCAATCAAACACCTACACCAAAGATTACTCCCCCAACTTTGATGTCATCTCTCCCACGTCTGCCTCATCTTCCAATTCCAGTCCGGTGATTTGAGGCTCGCTTTAATGCTGCCATGTTCCCGTAGTAATGCATTAAAGTTTTTTCGTGGTATCCTCTTACATGTAACTGCCAGATTCTTATGAATTCTGGATGTCGCATTCATAAGAAACTACATCCGAGCTGTCACAGTACTACCATACTACCGTGGGGCGCGGTGGTGTAGGGGTATGTTCGGTGCCTTGCAGTCGGAGGGTTGCGGGTTCGAATCCACCTCAAACCACCGTGTAGGGACCCTTGGCAAGTCCTGCACTCGCAATTGCTCATGCGCTTCGGCGTGAAACTCCGATTCAGTGTCCGTGCTGTAGTCGGGAGCGCCTCTGAGCAGAAATCTTGCAGGGGCGCTATAACAACTGCTCATACATACATTATCGTAGTAACACATTAAAGTTTTCGTTGTATCCTCATAAATGCCAGATTCTGATGATTTGTGGACGTCACATTCATAAGAAATTACATAGATCTGATCTGTCACAGTACTGCCACATTATTAACTATTCCATTTCTTAGCATACACATTTGCCAAATCAGTATTTTGCATTCGATTAGACTACAATAGATTGATATTTATAACAGTAAAATATTGTTAATTAGTAACCACAATAGAACCCATGTCTAACGCACAAATCACCAACCGTTGACACAACAAAACCAAGTTGTAATGAGGTCAACATCCAGATATTTGTTCGACCAGTCCATAAGACTTTCTGTCTAATAGGTGAATTAGCAATTTCAAAATGGAAAGGCATAAGTTGACAATGAAATGACCAGACCCTGACTTGGTCACTGCTTAATCTAATCCAATCTAATCTTACCCGAGAGAGTGACTTGAGCGCTCTGACTGCATCTCGTCTGTCCTCGATCAGCGTCGAAGACTGAACGCGATCGCAAAGTCTGTCAACCTGCAACAGTAAGTAAGTAAAGTATGTAAGCTAATAACTCAAATACAGTCAACCGAAGAGATGTAAGTAAGTAAAACACATGTGACAATTAAGCTATTCATAGCAGAGTAAATAAAAAAGTAACACCTTAGTCTGAAAAAACATATTGACTACTTCTTCTGACTTGACTCATCATCATCATCATCAGGATCCATGGGCCAAAGGCTCGTAGGTGTCCAACGCTTGCCTCGGATCCCTGGGCCGAGGCCCTTTAAGTAGTCCAATGCTTGCATTGGATTTCATTCGTATTTTTTCTTTACGAACAAGCTTATCTGCACCCATCACCTTCGCGCTTCTCCCTTAAAGAGAGTTCCAGGCTTAGGACTGGCTCTGATAACCACATGTGGTATCAAAGGCGGCGATGACGTTTGCCACAGGGTTTCTGACTTGACACACTTCACCTTTTATCAACGATTGAAAACTTCCGTTTTGCCAAGGCTGGACTTGGAGTGGGAATGCTTCTAGCTAGACATACATGTAAAGGCAATACATAAATTCACTGAATGAATATAAGGCAAGCTTATAGTATCGGGGCTGAAGGATCATACAGTATCTTTGGGCAGGATGCACAGAGGCCCGATGGTAACAGGTTTTCTAGGGTTCTGACCCTGACCCTAAGTTTTATCATCATACCTAAACTGACCATAACCGCCGCTCACAGCATACTTAAGACTATATCCTTCAAGTCGTTCAATTCTGAACAAATCGGTAATCTCTAAACTCAGAAGGCAGATGCAAAAAGTCTAAACCAGCTTCCTTTAATGCTGAATTTATCGCTAATTTAATACGCAGGCCCTACCGACTAACAAACTATGTCAGTAGTTTGGGGGGCCGATAGCGCATCGGACAACACACTGGCATAGAGAGCGAGAGGTACCGAGATCGAGTTCGTAGGCGGACATGCTTTGTGGGCTGCTATTAGCGCCGTGTATTGCAAGGCTGTCTGTTCTGTTAGTAGTTAAGATTTGTGTATTCTGTCATTTGTGTTCTTGTGAATTGTTTCAATTGCATAACATGTAAATGTACAGCGCAGTGCGTTTGTCAGGCGCTTAATTAAAGAAAAGATATTATTATTATTTAATGCGGGATTTATCGCTAATTTAATACGCAGGCCCTACCGACAAACAAACTATGTCAATAATATTATACGCTGAACAAGTGAGCGACAATTGCGGATATATCGCTTAGAGTCGGCTTACGAACGGACCCTACATTCAGTCGGCACTGTACACAAATTAACAGCACCACAATTACGTTTACCAAAAATTAAAAACGATTAAATGCTGCAAATTCGTTTAAATTGACTTTAAAAAGATGCAATTTAAAAAATCCCACAGCGCAGATACGAGGCACCAAGTGAGGCAGAGTGGACTCTATGGTTTAAATTCAATTTTTCCAACACGGACAAATAAATTCTCACCGTGTCAGCCCCAGACGGGGTCTGCCCAGCCTGAGGACCCGTCAGAATTTTACGGAATAAGTCCATTTTGGATTTTAAATGAATTTAATCGGCCTCAGCTGTTAATCGCCGTCGTCCTCGCAAACCTCGCAGGACATTGTTTGCGCATGCGTCAGCGACGTGGCGTCTTCTTCGCTTAATTCCGTGTTTACGTAGGAACGACTGAGTGCAGGAACGGACGAACACACTCTAATTAAATTTCATAATAATAATAATCTTCGTTCAATATTTTCAAACTGACAATTATGCAGTATGATTACAAATCAGTATGAACGGATGATTACAAGTTATTACAGGAGTCGACTTTAACTGTATACGGAAGCCATGCAAGGCGTCCTACATCTCAATTTTTTAACATCTAGGCCTAAATCTCATCAAACTCTGCCGTGCAATTAGTAATAAAATAATATTAATATTGATTTTTCAAATGAACTTAATTTATTAGTCATTGTTTTTACTTCGTGTATCGTTCGGCACATCCCTGCGCTTAGCCTAAGTGTAAACACATATTATAATTATTTATACTGTGGTGTAAATCTTAAAATTTCTACAGCGCTGCCGATGGGCGCTGTTTGATCTCTGTTAGCACTATGGTTAATAATTTATTCTGAGTGCTTTTGAAATAAGACAGCTTTACAGGATATGAGAAAGCAACAGTTCTACCATGTTAGAAATGCATAAAAGTTAAATGCACTTAAAACAAAAAACTTAAAGATTGGAGTGAAATCCTTCTCACAGCCACATTCGTTGGGCTCATAGTGCACAGAGCGGGCCCGCTCTGGGCCCAATTGACATGGCTGTATGAAACGTCTACCGCTTTTGGTGCCGTCAAGCGAATATCTTTTCTTCGAATATCTTTTCTTCATAAGCGCAAAAAAATTATCACTGGAGAGGAGTCGCCCCAAGTTCGCTTTCCCCCGTTGTCCCCATTCCCCGCTATTGTACGGTCATTTCCCGGTTCGACCCAGGCTTTTTCGGATGCCAATTAACTCATCCGGAGGTATTTGCGTTATCTTCATCTCCTCAGAGCGCATTACTAAGTAGAACGTATGAAATTGTCCATTGCAGATGAATTAAAAGAGCTTAGATATTTAACTGAACAGAACAGGTCGATAGGGTCTAGAATTTAACGACTGAAGTATTCTCTGTATAACGCTATAATATATCAGCTTGACACAGTTTCTATATCCGGTTTTATTTATCTAATTGGCTGGAATAATTTAGGCAGAAAATGACGTCATGAGGTCTATTATAAACTGATACTTTTATAAATAAATAAATTAATAGTAAGATTTGAGTGTCGTAATTCGTAGCAGTCGATGATTCAGAAGCACTTGCCCGTTTTGAATTGGTGCCACGCCATTTAAGGTCCCCGTGCACGGACCGTGCTAGCCCGAGATTTAAATCTCTGAAATAAGCCACCTTCGGGAAGCGAACCACGATCCTCACGCTCTCTTTCACAGAGGCGCATGAGACGCGCAGCATATACGCTCTTACCAATGTAGCTAACTGTAGGATAAGATGTCAATTGTGATCAATCATTATTGGCCTAGCTATTATTGTTGTTGCTGACGCTGTTGCTGTTGTTTTTTGTTGTAATCGACAATTTATTAGCTGTAGGCCATTTAATTGAAGCTGAAAACGTGGATGTGACGAAATAAAGACGTCATCCTGCCATTGTTGCTGCAATGACGTCATCTTTGGAGGTATTGTTTCGTGTATTGGAAACGATACGAGACTCGTTGGAAATTCCACTTGGAAGAGATGAAACTTCTCGATAAGAAAATCTGCGATCAGCAGAGGTCGAATATCGCCGAAGGGACTGCATCTTTGGAAGACGAAAATCGACGAGTAATCGATAAATCTACACGAAAGTGGCGAAACAGTTACATCGAAAGAAAATCATGGAAAATCTCCGATCAGAATGAACTATAAATTCGAAGTTCGAAGTAAGAACGTACCGTTCCTGATGAAGATACGAATCGACCAATCGAATCGAATCAATCGAATGAAAATATCGATCAAAGAAAGGTATAAATTCTAAGGTCGACGTATGTAGCCCTGTAGGGTCTACAAACTGTTCAGTTGAAGACAGAGATCGAACAGCAACTGAACGATCGAGAAGAAATTATTAACTGTAACAGAAAACCATAAAAAAATCATCGATCCAAAAGAAGCAAAAATATTCCGATGAAAATGACGAGAGATCGATCTGTATTCGAATCATCGATGAGAATTATGTTTTGTCTCGAACAGAAGACGTTGAAAATAATCGTTCAGAAAGAAGAAAATAGATCGGTTAAACGTAAGAATTGTTCAACTTGGCAACAAATCGACCAGTAGGCTAATAATTGACAGACTGAGTAAAACGTAAGAATTGTTCAACTTAAGCAACAAATCGACCAGTAGGCTAATAATTGACAGACTGAGTAAAACGTAAGAACTGTTCAACTTAAGCAACAAATCGACCAGTAGGCTAATAATTGACAGACTGAGTAAAACGTAAGAATTGTTCAACTTAAGCAACAAATCGACCAGTAGGCTAATAATTGACAGACTGTGTAAAACGTAAGAATTGTTCAACTTAAGCAACAAATCGACCAGTAGGCTAATAATTGACAGACTGAGTAAAACGTAAGAACTGTTCAACTTAAGCAACAAATCGACCAGTAGGCTAATAATTGACAGACTGAGTAAAACGTAAGAATTGTTCAACTTAAGCAACAAATCGACCAGTAGGCTAATAATTGACAGACTGTGTAAAACGTAAGAATTGTTCAACTTAAGCAACAAATCGACCAGTAGGCTAATAATTGACAGACTGAGTAAAACGTAAGAACTGTTCAACTTAAGCAACAAATCGACCAGTAGGCTAATAATTGACAGTAAAACGTAAGAATTGTTTGACTTGATGACACTGTTCGAACACTGTGCCTATGTATAATAGACTTGGTCGATATTTATATATAGCCTAGATCTAAAGGTTTAATTAATATTATAGTAGAAGGAGTGAAGTAGTGAAGTCTTCTCCTTATGTCAACTTTCTATGTTACGCTAATTAGACTCATTTGTTTTCGGTAGGGGCGCTCTTGTAATCCTGTACGTTTACGCTATGAATTATAGGTACTTAGAGTCATTTCGTTACGGTAGGTGGCGCTGCTATCGCACTATATTGCCGTGTTATCCTGAATGCGGCCCGCGGATGGTGACTCATTTCATTTCAGTAGGTAGCGCTGCTATTGCACTACGCCCTAAGAATTGTTTCAAATTTCCCGTGTAATGAAAGTTCTGGTTCGCCGCGCGTGATAGTCTATTGCCGTGCTGTCCAACATGCAGCCCGCGGACTCACTTCATCAACGATCGAAGTCAGTTTAACCGTCTTACGACGGAAAACATCTATGGGCTATAATCTGGCTGGCTCTAAGCACGGATGTGCAATGCATGGACGTCCAATGGCGGAGGAGGTTTTTCATTCCTGGCTTTACGTTAAGTCCCGTCAGCTCCAGCAATTAAGGTGTTTCTGGGTTCTTGGCAGGCCCGTCCCCAGGCATACGCTGAATACGCAACCGCGTAGGGCCCGGCGATTCCGCCAAAGGTTAGGGCCCCAAAAGTCCATTTATGAGAAATAATAATAATGACATCACACGCCGCATAAGTCTGATTAAGTAGGCCTACAAAGTAAAATGCTTAAATTATTTAAGTTAAATAGGCTACTGTAGGTAGTGTTGTTTTCGTTAACGAAAACTAAAACGAAAACCTTCGTTAACGAAAACAAAAGGTTTTAGTTAACTAAAACTAAAACTAAAACGAAAACTAGAGGGAAAACGATAACGAAATAAAAACTAAAACTAAACCAGTCGAAACTAATAATAACGAAAACACATAGGCCTAACGAAAACCAAAACGAAAACACATAACGAAAACCTAACGTCTTAGGATATTCAATGTTTTTGGATATAGGGTAGGCCTACGCGTTTCATAATCAGCACTTCGTTCGGTAGCCTAATCTTCCGATCTTTGGAATTTTATCAGATGTCCGAACTAAATTTAGGTGGTAGACCTCAAACTAGTGGAGGATAGGACTATTTTAAGTAGGCCTATCGATTAGAAACAGATTGTAGCGAGTGAATACTTTTTTGGTGCAAAAGCTGTAGGCCCTATGCGGGAAAAATATTGCCAGACTCGGTGAAATAACTAAAACTAATAATAACTAAAACCCCTAGCTGTGAAACTAATAATAACTAAAACTAAAACTCAAGGCAAAACTAA
Source organism: Aporrectodea caliginosa (assembly GCA_020284085.1). Lineage (NCBI taxonomy): Eukaryota > Metazoa > Annelida > Clitellata > Crassiclitellata > Lumbricidae > Aporrectodea > Aporrectodea caliginosa. The sequence continues at coordinate 78,587 of JACEVL010001139.1, forward strand.
AACAACACTAACTGTAGGCTATTATTGCTTCTGACTTAACTATAGGAACAACGTTGATAGCGTAGGCCTATTCCATGTCCAATTGGATGGGGCCCCAAAATAAAACCTGTGTAGGGCCCCAGATATCCTTTGAACGTGCTGCATGGTTCTTGGGGTGGCTTACCCATCTTAGCATTTGCAATGGCATTAGGTGGGACCATCGACGTATAATAGGCTATACGTCGATGGGTGGGACCCATATGGACGCAATACACAATTACACATGGAGTGCTCCCATGTATGAATATGGGTCAAATGTGGTCTCCAATTCTCCATGTGGGCATGCTGGCATGGAAGACCTCGAGCGCGTCAGTTATTTTTGTCGTGTGGAGTATCTTTGAGGGTCAGATCGAGAACGAAGGGAAGAAACAAGGAAAGTCTCAGGATATGGATTTAGGAGCCGGAGGACTGCCACTGAACTGGAGGCGGAAAACAAACATTTAAACAGCAAAACAAACATTGAGGCGGATTCCTCCATCTCATAAAGTGATATGGGATGCAATCCGCTTCCATATTTGTATTAGCCTAGCGTTTCAAAGAAGTATAATAATATTATATAGACCTAAATTAACATGAATAGGCTTAAGTTACTTGCTGAAGTAATCAACGTGCTAGTTATAGGCCTACTAGGCTCATATTGGCCTATTTGCATGCAGGCAGGAAGGCTATATAATTATTATAGACTATCGAAGTATCGATTGATGAGACTATAATAATGTCTTATTAGGCCTAGTTATAACCGTCATTTTTAGACTATTAAATACGGCCCCCTATCCGGTTGACCAACAGTAAAAGAGGAACTTGAGCGGACTGATGTCTGTCACGCTGTGTAGGCCTATAATTAGGCCTACTCATGAGATTATTTTAATCTGATATTGCCAGAAGGCCCAGAACAATGCGATATGTAGGCCTACTATTGATATACATGGTGGCGTGGCCTTTCTCTAATGTCAATCAACTGGGTGTGGCCAACGAGGTAGGTGTGGCCTATATTTTGGTTCATAACAACACTTGTGGTAATGCCAGTCCAATACTGGAGAAAGGAGGAGGGCGACGCGAATCATCTTTGTTATGACATATAGGCCTAGCGTCGTAAAACAACAACTAACAAACCAGGTGAGTTTCATTAAAAGTAAATTAAAACCGACGAATAAATCTATTATATCAATCTTTAATTCACCAAGAAACATTGGTAGCACAACAAAAAAATGAACATGAAAAGCATAAAAAGCAAAACAAGAATATCTCATCCACTTATGGTGTCTGAGAAAAAACACAGAAACCTGACAACCTCATTGTCATGCGAACGGCATTTGTGCATAAAACGCAGTCTTCTGGAAAACCAACAGTCTTTAATAGTATTTTCATGCATGAATTGCAGTACCGATGCAACACTGCTATGACATATTTTGAAAATTTTACAAATAGCAGAGCTGTACGTGTACTCTAAAGAGTTCAGCTCACTGTTGGTAGGGCTTATAGCCTCCATTCCATACAGGAGAAATGGTTTACAGTGTGCACTAACCAAATACAACAAAACAGGTTCACTAAATTTGTAGCATTTGCTATACAATGAGTTAAATGACCGATAAAATTTCACACGCATTTCATGCAAACTAAGTTTAAATGACTTGGCTGCAACCAGAAAACAGCCAAGATATTTTAGTTTGTCCACATAATTGATTTCTACTCCGTTGACATTGATGTTCCTGCACGCGTTACGGAAATGTGATCCAATCCTTATCACATGAGATTTGGCAACATTTAACTTCATGTCAATACCCTGTAGCTCAATAGAGCTATTATAATGTAATCATAATGTAATTCGTTGGACAAGTTTTGTTGATGAAGACTAATACATACTATAGGCCCCTATAGGCTATGGTAATATGGATAGACGGTAGACCTACAGCCTGTTGGAGGAACAGGCTGAAGCTATTATTGTAATCGAGCTAAACCGAAACGCATATTTTATATGCAGTTAAAATCCTTCACGTACCCTACCTTCTTCGATCATGCATAGCCTATAGGCGGCTATAATAGGCCTACGTCTTTCGCAACAGTTCCAGATAAAATAAGGTGATTAGCATTAAAATTAAATTGTCACTAATTTATAAGCTTGCGCTTGTTTCCCACCATTTAGAAATGTAGGCAGTGGCGGCTCTACAGGGGGGCCAGGGGGCACTTACCCCCCCCCAACTGAGGTTGTGGCCCCCCAGTGGCCCCCCAAATTTTATTCCAAAATATTATGAAATATGGTATAATTTAATGTTGATATTTTCAAAGGTATGACTTACTTGCGTTAAGCATGATGCATGATGAAATCCGATGTCATTTTATTCGTGGTGTTTTCACAGACACGACCTATATATTTACTTCCTTGGAGTCTTAACTATTTTCTTGTCGTATAAGCTACTTCCTGCTATCCATCACTGACTCCCTATGCGCAAGCATATTGAGTACAGGGTAGCTGCCCTGGTATGGCGACATCACCAGCAAAGGCTTCGCCCAATTTGCCTCCGAGAGCAATGCTGTCTGACTTCGGGTATCCAAGGACGTCATCCCCAATGCTGTACGGAAAAAGGAGTTCTCCTGGTTTCGTTCGCTCATACTGCAACTATGAAGAATCGAGCCTTTTCAGTGGTAGGTTTGGAACGCCCTTCCTTTAGACCTACGCCGAAAAATGAGACTATCTGAATCCTTCCTCAACGAACTTAAAACTGTACTACTCAAACAGTGTGTTCATAAAATGCCCAGGCGCTTTTCGGGCTCTGCTGCAGATAAAACTCTGGGCAGCGTTCTGAAGTGGACCCACAGCCTGCATTTAGGCAACTTGTCTACATCCAGTTATTAGGCCTATAATTATCATTCCGAACTAAATCGACAATTTCTCTGACCATTCGCTTAGCCTACTATTATGATTGGTATAGGCCTACAATCTTTAACGCTAAAACACAAGTCTTTTCTGATATTACGACATTATCTGCAAAGCACTATGTCTGATATTCGTTTCAGAGAGCAGTTTATCAATGCTGTTAGTTGAATGTGTTCGTGCATAGTCGATTATCATGGGTGCCTTTGTGGAACAGTTTGACTCTAGGCATGACAGTCTTAATAAAACTTGCACTTAATTAAAAGGGCATGTATTGCTTGTAGTTCATAGGTTTTACTTTTAACAAAGTGAGTCTGTTACCATTTGTGTCTTAACTTGAGACTGTTGATTAAACAATTCATGTAGCTCCAATACAGGTCTCTTGTCACCAGGGGCGGCGCTGGGTTTTTAGTTCTGGGGGGTCCACGAAAATGAAATTAACTTGCAAGCTGCGTGGCAGGAGCCCGAGTGCGAGGCACTGCGAGCGCCGAAGGCGCGAAGCTGCCCACGATTAGGGGTCTGGGGGAGCGTCGTAAGCTCCCCAGCGGGGTCTGGGGCGGAGCCCCAGCCGCCAACGCTTTTTGGAGTATAATGTTGCCATATGGAGCTCATTTAAGCCACTCTGAACTAAACATTTATAGCTTAAAATGAACTTGATTTGTTAGTTGTTACGTTGACTTGGTCAAAAAATTTGCAAACATGTAATTACTATTTTATCTTTATTAATTTGATTTTGTAAACATCCAGTTAAAACATTGAAACAGAAGAAAACATCAAACATCAATATGTGTCGTGACAAGTTTAAAAGATATTTAACTATTGCTTATAAGTTTTTGTCTCTCTTATAGTGGCAAGCCTCAACCAGTTCAGTAAGCGGATTTCTATTTAATGATGCCATAAAATTATTATTGTTATTATTTTCACTAAGAGTCAACACTGTACACACGGACCAATGACGTACCAATCATAAGCACGCAGTGCAGAGAGGTTTAGTAAGTAAGTTAAATATAATTTAAAGAATTTGAGTAGACCTAATAAATAGTGATAAGCATAATATTAATTTAATATATTGGAAAGAGTTACAAAGTCATGACATTAGTTGCAAGGCTGTCAGCGAAACCAGAGCCCCCCCCCCAAAAAAATCTATTCGGATTTACACGAATTGGAGAAATGGTCTGAACGACAGCTGGGGGGGTCCGGACCCCAGGACCCCCCCGGCCAGCGCCGCCCCCCCTGCTTGTCACCATTCTCACTTTTGACAAAAATAGACGGGCCCCTCCATCTGTTTCCCCGGGCCCCCCGTGGCCCCCCCTGTTGCAAAAGTCTAGAGCCGCCACTGAATGTATAGGCTAAGCGTAGCCTAAAGAAATTCTGAAATTCTGACAGCACTGCGACTACCATTAGGCCTATGGCGTAGACCTATGTGGTAGGCCTACCCATTCAAACGGGCAACTGTAGTAAAAGAGCTCACCCATAGATCCGGTAAATTTATTTTAAAAGAATAGGCCTAGCTAGGCCTACAACTAGGTCCTTGGGCCTACAATTAACCTCTGGGTGACATATGCGCTATAGAAAAACGTGCACATTTACCATATTAGGCTGCTTCTTCATGTTTTCAACCCTAAAGCTTTTAGGCATTGGCCTAGCTAGGCCTATTCGGCACGAATAGACCTACTATATAATTTATATAGTGCACTGTAACACTTGCGTCAAAGATCTTAGCTTGCGTCATAGAAGTTATACTTATAGCTTTATTATTATTATTATTATTATTATTATTATTATTATTATTATTATTATTATTATTATTATTATTATTATTATTATTATTATTATTATTATTATTTTTTTTTTTACCCGAGGTAGGCCTATCAAGGATCCCTCAGGTGGCCTAAAAAGTCCGGAGACTGCTGGAGAAGATTGTTATTCTGGAATGGTGTTGTCAGTCGTTTTGTAAATTATTATTATTATTATTATTATTATTATTATTATTATTATTATTATTATTATTATTATTATTATTATTATTATTATTATTATTATTATTATTATTAAATTTTACTTATAATTATTAGGCCTTCTAACATCAAGGTCTTCAAACGCTTTGCGTATACCTGAGTGGAACAAAAACGCGTCCTCTAGGCGAAGGCCTAAGTGACAACAACGTTGGGAGGCGTTTTTATTATTTTCAATCATAAACAATAAAAGTAAGTTTAATTATTAAAATCTCAGTCATGTCTTAAATTTTACGCGATCCAATGAAGTAACTGTCATGACAGTTTTGTTTAAGAGAATTTAGATGTCGGCTTTTGGTGCATTTTTAACTAAATAATGAAGGTGTGTCCGACAACGCAGTGCACCTGGATAATGACGTATTAATTTGAGATTTTATTAATTAGATTAATTTGATTTATTATGTGATGACGAGTACTGCTAATAAATCATTCGGCTATTACAGTTTTGTATTCATTTGATTTAGTTACTGAAGTTACGCATTTACTTCTCCTTTCAGTTAGGCCCTGGGCTCTTTTAATTGTATTATTAAATCCGTGTCAACTTTAAGTGCTTAGTCACTTAATAATTAGGTCGAATTTTTATAAGCTTCTTTTATGAGCAACCTCTGGGTAAACGTATAGTATCGTGGGCTGAAGGATTATACGGTATCTTTTGGTATTCCTGAACTCTTACTAAGCTATTATTAATTCATACTATTAATATCTAGATGTATTTTATTTTCTATGTACACCTACAGCGTTATGTCTGTTGTTAACACATTAAACGAATATATGATGATGGACGCCGTACAATACTAGGCTTTCTAATGACGACACTAACCCTGACCCTAACCGACCCTCACAACGCCTAACCTAACCCTTACCAACACTCGGAACGCCAGTAAACTTACGCACTATATCCTTCAGCCCCCGATTCTATAAGCTTGCCCGAATTTTTATTAAGCTTTGGGCAAGCTCTATTGGTGGATCTGATATAAGAGCTCGTATATAAATAAATAATAAAGTTATTCCCAGTTGAAACTTAAAGTATTGTAATTCTCATTCATTCATTCTGGGAATTTTTAGAGCGCCCCTTTGAGCAACCTACTGATGACCGTTTTAAATGAAAGAAGCATAGATTAATGGAGGAATTGAGATGCAATTTCCCTGCCTTGACTGATTTGACTACAAGTATTATTGTTACCGTCATTAATTATTTAAGAACTTTTATTCTGTTGGTGTCTAACGCACAAGGCTTGAATTGCTGGCACACCAAACCCAAGCTGTAATCAGCTCAATATCCAGAAGCTCAGTGCATAGAGAAGAGAGGTAAGCTACGATGGATAAGAAATATGAAAGAGGTAAATCTTACGTTGAGAATGAATGAGTGGAATTGACAGACACACCGAGATAATTTCAAACTCTAGGTTCAGAATGCCATACGTGATACAGTTTTCTTTGGAATTATGTTTCAGTTTGAAAAATACAAGAAACCAAATCAAGCTATGTCAGTCAGGTGTGTATTTATTGATTTATTTCATAGTTTATATAGCGCCAGTGTGAAATAACAGGAACAGGAAGTTGATAATGTTGACAATGGCTGATAATGTGGATAGTGGCTGGTGCTGAGCAGTTGCTGTGTAAAGGATTTGATAAAGATTTCAAAAAGTGACCATTCTAGACGATGTTTGAACCTCCATACTCTATGTCGTGGAGTTACATGTTGCATAATATTAACAATTACACAATGATGTATTCATTCATTCATTTCAGATATTTATATAGCGCCCCTTCAAGATTATCTACTCAGAAGCGCTCGAGTCGATGTAATGATGATGACGATGTCATGACATCTAAGGAAACACTGAGAGATGCTTCTGGATTGGAAGACAGTTGAAATAACAAACTATATTTATCATAAATGAAATAATCTATTATAGTAATTGTAACTAAATTTCTTAATCACTGTACTTGGAGATTTATAGTGGAGATGCGATGAGCAATGTGTAACGAATTCAGCATCATTTAGGCTAGTGTAGGAAATACTCGAGGTACCGTAAACACAGCTATAAATAAAGAGCCTATACATGGTTACTTGCATACGTGCATAGTTTATAGTATGTATAATACTTTATCTTTGCATGATGGTTCAGTTTGTTTCATGGTTAGTGGGTTCAACATGGTTCACTTCATCGGCTTAACTTTCACGTCCACATTTGGTGTTTGTATGAGGAATCAGTTTGGTTTGCTTAGGTTCAACTCCTTCACTAATTTATTTTGTACTGTTTGGAAGTAAAATGCTTTTTCAGGAAACGTCCAGTTATAACCGTGGTTGACGCCCGGCCCATGGACGAGGTTGGCTTCCGGGATGCAAGGGCCGCACCTGGAGGTACTGGTGCCTCGGAAGTACCAAAGCTGTCACCTCCACCCTCGAAAGGCCCACCGGTTGCAAGACCCCCTCCACCGTCAAACTTGAACACTGCCTCCCCCGACTCTGATCCGATCTACGGAGTTCCCCGTAAACCAGGTGAGGTCTCATTTAGATTTAGATTCTGGTGAATGTATTAAATTTAATTGTGGGACACAGTGGCCGCTTGGTTAGAGCACTTGCCTTATAATTTGGAGAGTAGAGGTTCAAGCCTCTGCTGAGCTGGTTACCACGTAGGGACCTTGTACAAGTCCACTCACAATTGCTCAGTGCCATCGATTGAAGCATGGTTATTAGATAGTGGTGCTTAATAAATGAATAATACTAGTAATACCATAATAACGTGGGTGCGTACTAATTCAGAATTGATGTCTTGTTTATGCCATTATAAAAACCTGTTTTTAATTTTTCTTTTAGTGATCTCAGAAAACAGAATGCCGAGCGATCTAACGGTAAACATCTCTTACCAGTTCTATCTAATTGTTCTTTGAGAGGCCATTTCAAGGAACGATTTACGTATGCATATATAATGTAATGTAATGTAATTAGCAACTTCTATTGCGCCGGTGTCTAATGCACAAGGCATCAACCGATGGCGCATCAAAACAATCCGTAATCAGGTCAACATCCAGAAGATCAGTCCGTAAGAGACAGAGAGGCAGCCTAAGGTGGATAAGCAATTTGAAAGAGGTAAGTTTTCTGCCGAGAACGAAATGAGTTTAAAGGGACAGCTTGGATATCATCTTGATAGACAGATTTCAAATTTCAATTATGTTGAATGGTTATTGTTGTATTTGATTTTGCTTCTTGTTAACTGACAGTTGTTTTATGTTGAATGGGATTTGAAGTCTGGGCTAAATTCTCATCTTGTCTGGATTGCTTATATTCTGTGGCCTGTTGTTTGGTTTTTGGGGTTTCATGGATCTCAGTTTTAACTTGAAGTGACAGTGGACTGATGTCATTAGCATTGCATGTATGGATGTATGTACGAGGACACTAATTATTGCAAATTTTTAAATATCTCACAAAAGCGTTTTCTCTGTGTTAGCCTATATGATGTTAAATATAATGTCATTTGCAACTAGACATCAGGTAGCAGAAAAATGCACAGTAAATTAGAAAGAGTCACCAATGACAGGCCCATGCACACATGTGGAGCCAACCAGCATGTTCCCATCGACAGTTGACAGCGTCTCTGGACCAAGTGGCGTAATTGCTTAATTTATGCAAATTTGCCATAAAAGTGTTTAGATTAAATTGGATTAGTTGATTTTATCTAATTTAATTAATTTTAATTACTTTTAACACGAATTAACATGATTTATTCCCTTGTGTTTTCTTTGATTAATTGATTTTTAGAACGCCCTAATTCTCGACAACCAGCTCAACAAATCGTCACACCCTCCTCCACCGAAACCGCGCCGTGCGGGTGAACCGCGCCCAGTGACAATCCACTTCGATGGACTGAACAACAACAATCTCCCCGACCGACCAACACATCCACCCGGCCAGAAACCGGTTGCATCGAAGCGAGCATCCGTCCACCCGGAGGAAACCACAAAAGAAGCCTTCAGTCAGAATTTTCCAGTGACCACTGCGACAAATGATGCGTGGAACACAAACGACCGGAGTGTGGACACTTCTGCTCCGACAAAGGTCAAACCAGAGGTCGCGGCGAAGAGACCGACCATCATCCGTGCTTCAACTGTCGAGGCAAAGTCAGAGGGTGGCGTGCGACCTCCACCGGTTGCGATGAAAACCCAGGCAGCGAAGCAGCATGCGGCTGAACGAATGTCTGCCTTTGAGGATGTACCGAGCGAATCCGACGACTTTGCGAAACCGTCCACGAAGCCGAAGCCAGCCGTGAAGGCCAAGCCAGAAACCGGGATGGACCCAGACACGGTCGAGGACAGGCCTCAGCCGAGCACAGACGTCAGGAAGAGGCCAACGATCATTCGACCTTCATCCGTCCATGTAACAAACCCACCAAGCAATTCTAACCCATCCGGTCCAAACGCTGCTGTACCGAACGCACTACCACGATATTTTCCTCCCTCTGAAACCCATTCCGAAAATGTTCCTGCACCAGCAAGAATGGCACCGACCATAATACGTCCAGGGTCCAGCGCACCCGGTCCAATGACCACTCGACCGGAACTCCCGACAAAGCAACCCGAAATCCCAACGCGACAACAACCGGAAATTCCCACCAAACACCCGGAAAAACCCGTCTTGGCCAACGCCTCTGTTGCACCCCAGCCTAAGCGACGGCCAAACATCATCCGACCAAGCGTGGAAGCAGGACGTAAGGTCACGCCCGAGAGCACCGTCACCATCACCAGCGGTGCCGTGCATTTCTCAGCCACTGGAACCAGCATGTCGTCTTCGGAGCAGCAGAGCCCCACTGCATCATCGCCGGATGTTCCGCCGGAAAAGCAGAATGCGGAGAACTGGAAAAGGATCGAAATGGACGATCGCCAGTCGGTCGCTCCCGCACGACCCACCGCTGCCCCATCCCACGATCCTGCGGGCCAGGATGGGGCGTCAAGGAAACCCCCTCAGTCAGGGCTGAGGCAACCACCCTCCAAGCCACCACCTCCACGAACGGCCATGCCTTCAGAAGTCAGAAAGCAAAATACTTCCGATGATTCAAAGTAAGAATTCAATTCAGTCCATCTTGTGAGGGAATTCTCTTACTTTCAACTTATTTATTGAAAGTTTTTTTTTTCCCTACTTAGCGGGATCTTTGATCCCTTCAGGGCCTTCCCTTGTGGCATTCAACAATCCATACTTAAAGTGCCATCTGATTTGTAATATTACTGTTTATTGTTGTTTGGCTACAAATGAACGATTGATTGATTTGTATTTATACAGCACTATCATACAATAGGTTTGTGTGAAATGTTACTAACTGTCATTGCAATTGGAAATTTATATAGCTCCAGAGGCACTCTCTGCATCAGCCTGTATGGTGTTAAACATGGTAGTCTGTTGGTAGCATGCCTGACCTGTTACAGTAGTCCGACGATTGGCGGTTTGACCCGACCAAGTGGACTCCTTGTAATGACTGTTGGATAATTTGGTACTTCGATCTATAAACAGCGATGCACTGGCCCTATGTCGAAGATCTTCGGATTCATCTATTGCTGGCTGAAGTGCCAAAGAGTGGGATACAAGTACTTCTCCTGTGTGCTGCATGGGACATGTATATATGAGAAATTGTACATATGTATGTATATGCATGTAGGACATTGTAGGTATTTGCTAAGGTATATATATGTGTGTATGTATGTATGTGTATATGTATATGCCAGGTATGCATGTATGTGTGTGTATGTATGTTTATATGTGTGTTTATATGTATGTGTGTATATATATGTATGTGTATGTAAATTGAAATGAGTTATTGAAAAAGAGTTATTGAAAAGAGTTATTGAAAAGAGTTATTGAAAAGAGTTATTGAAAAGAGTTTTTGAAAAGTTGAGTTATTGAAAAGAGTTATTGAAAAGAGTTATTGAAATGAGTTATTGAAAAGAGTTTGAGTTATTGAAAAGAGTTATTGAAATGAGTTATTGAAAAGAGTTGAGTTATTGAAAAGAGTTATTGAAAAGAGTTATTGAAAAGAGTTATTGAAAAGAGTTATTGAAAAGAGTTATTGAAAAGAGTTATTGAAAAGAGTTATTGAAAAGAGTTATTGAAAAGAGTTATTGAAAAGAGTTATTGAAAAGAGTTATTGAAAAGAGTTATTGAAAAGAGTTATTGAAAAGAGTTATTGAAAAGAGTTATTGAAAAGAGTTATTGAAAAGAGTTATTGAAAAGAGTTATTGAAAAGAGTTATTGAAAAGAGTTATTGAAAAGAGTTATTGAAAAGAGTTATTGAAAAGAGTTATTGAAAAGAGTTATTGAAAAGAGTTATTGAAAAGAGTTATTGAAAAGAGTTATTGAAAAGAGTTATTGAAAAGAGTTATTGAAAAGAGTTATTGAAAAGAGTTATTGAAAAGAGTTATTGAAAAGAGTTATTGAAAAGAGTTATTGAAAAGAGTTATTGAAAAGAGTTATTGAAAAGAGTTATTGAAAAGAGTTATTGAAAAGAGTTATTGAAAAGAGTTATTGAAAAGAGTTATTGAAAAGAGTTATTGAAAAGAGTTATTGAAAAGAGTTATTGAAAAGAGTTATTGAAAAGAGTTATTGAAAAGAGTTATTGAAAAGAGTTATTGAAAAGAGTTATTGAAAAGAGTTATTGAAAAGAGTTATTGAAAAGAGTTATTGAAAAGAGTTATTGAAAAGAGTTATTGAAAAGAGTTATTGAAAAGAGTTATTGAAAAGAGTTATTGAAAAGGGTTATTGAAAAGAGTTATTGAAAAGAGTTATTGAAAAGAGTTATTGAAAAGAGTTATTGAAAAGAGTTATTGAAAAGGGTTATTGAAAAGAGTTATTGAAAAGAGTTATTGAAAAGAGTTATTGAAAAGAGTTATTGAAAAGAGTTATTGAAAAGAGTTATTGAAAAGAGTTATTGAAAAGAGTTATTGAAAAGAGTTATTGAAAAGAGTTATTGAAAAGAGTTATTGAAAAGAGTTATTGAAAAGAGTTATTGAAAAGAGTTATTGAAAAGAGTTATTGAAAAGAGTTATTGAAAAGAGTTATTGAAAAAGAGTTATTGAAAAGAGTTATTGAAAAGAGTTATTGAAAAGAGTTATTGAAAAGAGTTATTGAAAAGAGTTATTGAAAAGAGTTATTGAAAAGAGTTATTGAAAAGAGTTATTGAAAAGAGTTATTGAAAAGAGTTATTGAAAAGAGTTATTGAAAAGAGTTATTGAAAAGAGTTATTGAAAAGAGTTATTGAAAAGAGTTATTGAAAAGAGTTATTGAAAAGAGTTATTGAAAAGAGTTATTGAAAAGAGTTATTGAAAAGAGTTATTGAAAAGAGTTATTGAAAAGAGTTATTGAAAAGAGTTATTGAAAAGAGTTATTGAAAAGAGTTATTGAAAAGGGTTATTGAAAAGAGTTATTGAAAAGAGTTATTGAAAAGAGTTATTGAAAAGAGTTATTGAAAAGAGTTATTGAAAAGAGTTATTGAAAAGAGTTATTGAAAAGAGTTATTGAAAAGAGTTATTGAAAAGAGTTATTGAAAAGAGTTATTGAAAAGAGTTATTGAAAAGAGTTATTGAAAAGAGTTATTGAAAAGAGTTATTGAAAAGAGTTATTGAAAAAGGTTATTGAAAAGAGTTATTGAAAAGAGTTATTGAAAAGAGTTATTGAAAAGAGTTATTGTTATTGAAAAAGAGTTATTGAAAAGAGTTATTGAAAAGAGTTATTGAAAAGAGTTATTGAAAAGAGTTATTGAAAAGAGTTATTGAAAAGAGTTATTGAAAAGAGTTATTGAAAAGAGTTATTGAAAAGAGTTATTGAAAAGAGTTATTGAAAAGAGTTATTGAAAAGAGTTATTGAAAAGAGTTATTGAAAAGAGTTATTGAAAAGAGTTATTGAAAAGAGTTATTGAAAAGAGTTATTGAAAAGAGTTATTGAAAAGAGTTATTGAAAAGAGTTATTGAAAAGAGTTATTGAAAAGAGTTATTGAAAAGAGTTATTGAAAAGAGTTATTGAAAAGAGTTATTGAAAAGAGTTATTGAAAAGAGTTATTGAAAAGAGTTATTGAAAAGAGTTATTGAAAAGAGTTATTGAAAAGAGTTATTGAAAAGAGTTATTGAAAAGAGTTATTGAAAAGAGTTATTGAAAAGAGTTATTGAAAAGAGTTATTGAAAAGAGTTATTGAAAAGAGTTATTGAAAAGAGTTATTGAAAAGAGTTATTGAAAAGAGTTATTGAAAAGAGTTATTGAAAAGAGTTATTGAAAAGAGTTATTGAAAAGAGTTATTGAAAAGAGTTATTGAAAAGAGTTATTGAAAAGAGTTATTGAAAAGAGTTATTGAAAAGAGTTATTGAAAAGAGTTATTGAAAAGAGTTATTGAAAAGAGTTATTGAAAAGAGTTATTGAAAAGAGTTATTGAAAAGAGTTATTGAAAAGAGTTATTGAAAAGAGTTATTGAAAAGAGTTATTGAAAAGAGTTATTGAAAAGAGTTATTGAAAAGAGTTATTGAAAAGAGTTATTGAAAAGAGTTATTGAAAAGAGTTATTGAAAAGAGTTATTGAAAAGAGTTATTGAAAAGAGTTATTGAAAAGAGTTATTGAAAAGAGTTATTGAAAAGAGTTATTGAAAAGAGTTATTGAAAAGAGTTATTGAAAAGAGTTATTGAAAAGAGTTATTGAAAAGAGTTATTGAAAAGAGTTATTGAAAAGAGTTATTGAAAAGAGTTATTGAAAAGAGTTATTGAAAAGAGTTATTGAAAAGAGTTATTGAAAAGAGTTATTGAAAAGAGTTATTGAAAAGAGTTATTGAAAAGAGTTATTGAAAAGAGTTATTGAAAAGAGTTATTGAAAAGAGTTATTGAAAAGAGTTATTGAAAAGAGTTATTGAAAAGAGTTATTGAAAAGAGTTATTGAAAAGAGTTATTGAAAAGAGTTATTGAAAAGAGTTATTGAAAAAAGAGTTATTGAAAAGAGTTATTGAAAAGAGTTATTGAAAAGAGTTATTGAAAAGAGTTATTGAAAAGAGTTATTGAAAAGAGTTATTGAAAAGAGTTATTGAAAAGAGTTATTGAAAAGAGTTATTGAAAAGAGTTATTGAAAAGAGTTATTGAAAAGAGTTATTGAAAAGAGTTATTGAAAAGAGTTATTGAAAAAGAGTTATTGAAAAGAGTTATTGAAAAGAGTTATTGAAAAGAGTTATTGAAAAGAGTTGAGTGAAAAGAGTTATTGAAAAGAGTTATTGAAAAGAGTTATTACAAAGAGTTATTGAAAAGAGTTATTGAAAAGAGTTATTGAAAAGAGTTATTGAAAAGAGTTATTGAAAAGAGTTATTGAAAAGAGTTATTGAAAAGAGTTATTGAAAAGAGTTATTGAAAAGAGTTATTGAAAAGAGTTATTGAAAAGAGTTATTGAAAAAGAGTTATTGAAAAGAGTTATTGAAAAGAGTTATTGAAAAGAGTTATTGAAAAGAGTTATTGAAAAGAGTTATTGAAAAGAGTTATTGAAAAGAGTTATTGAAAAGAGTTATTGAAAAGAGTTATTGAAAAGAGTTATTGAAAAGAGTTATTGAAAAGAGTTATTGAAAAGAGTTATTGAAAAGAGTTATTGAAAAGAGTTATTGAAAAGAGTTATTGAAAAGAGTTATTGAAAAGAGTTATTGAAAAGAGTTATTGAAAAGAGTTATTGAAAAGAGTTATTGAAAAGAGTTATTGAAAAGAGTTATTGAAAAGAGTTATTGAAAAGAGTTATTGAAAAGAGTTATTGAAAAGAGTTATTGAAAAGAGTTATTGAAAAGAGTTATTGAAAAGAGTTATTGAAAAGAGTTATTGAAAAAGAGTTATTGAAAAGAGTTATTGAAAAGAGTTATTGAAAAGAGTTATTGAAAAGAGTTATTGAAAAGAGTTATTGAAAAGAGTTATTGAAAAGAGTTATTGAAAAAAGAGTTATTGAAAAGAGTTATTGAAAAGAGTTATTGAAAAGAGTTATTGAAAAGAGTTATTGAAAAGAGTTATTGAAAAGAGTTATTGAAAAGAGTTATTGAAAAGAGTTATTGAAAAGAGTTATTGAAAAGAGTTATTGAAAAGAGTTATTGAAAAGAGTTATTGAAAAGAGTTATTGAAAAGAGTTATTGAAAAGAGTTATTGAAAAGAGTTATTGAAAAGAGTTATTGAAAAGAGTTATTGAAAAGAGTTATTGAAAAGAGTTATTGAAAAGAGTTATTGAAAAGAGTTATTGAAAAGAGTTATTGAAAAGAGTTATTGAAAAGAGTTATTGAAAAGAGTTATTGAAAAGAGTTATTGAAAAGAGTTATTGAAAAGAGTTATTGAAAAGAGTTATTGAAAAGAGTTATTGAAAAGAGTTATTGAAAAGAGTTATTGAAAAGAGTTATTGAAAAGAGTTATTGAAAAGAGTTATTGAAAAGAGTTATTGAAAAGAGTTATTGAAAAGAGTTATTGAAAAGAGTTATTGAAAAGAGTTATTGAAAAGAGTTATTGAAAAGAGTTATTGAAAAGAGTTATTGAAAAGAGTTATTGAAAAGAGTTATTGAAAAGAGTTATTGAAAAGAGTTATTGAAAAGAGTTATTGAAAAGAGTTATTGAAAAGAGTTATTGAAAAGAGTTATTGAAAAGAGTTATTGAAAAGAGTTATTGAAAAGAGTTATTGAAAAGAGTTATTGAAAAGAGTTATTGAAAAGAGTTATTGAAAAGAGTTATTGAAAAGAGTTATTGAAAAGAGTTATTGAAAAGAGTTATTGAAAAGAGTTATTGAAAAGGGTTATTGAAAAGAAAGAGTTATTGAAAAGAGTTATTGAAAAGAGTTATTGAAAAGAGTTATTGAAAAGAGTTATTGAAAAGAGTTATTGAAAAGAGTTATTGAAAAGAGTTATTGAAAAGAGTTATTGAAAAGGGTTATTGAAAAGAGTTATTGAAAAGAGTTATTGAAAAGAGTTATTGAAAAGAGTTATTGAAAAGAGTTATTGAAAAGGGTTATTGAAAAGAGTTATTGAAAAGAGTTATTGAAAAGAGTTATTGAAAAGAGTTATTGAAAAGAGTTATTGAAAAGAGTTATTGAAAAGAGTTATTGAAAAGAGTTATTGAAAAGAGTTATTGAAAAGAGTTATTGAAAAGAGTTATTGAAAAGAGTTATTGAAAAGAGTTATTGAAAAGAGTTATTAAAAAGAGTTATTGAAAAGAGTTATTGAAAAGAGTTATTGAAAAGAGTTATTGAAAAGAGTTATTGAAAAGAGTTGAGTTATTGAAAAGAGTTATTGAAAAGAGTTATTGAAAAGAGTTATTGAAAAGAGTTATTGAAAAGAGTTATTGAAAAGGGTTATTGAAAAGAGTTATTGAAAAGAGTTATTGAAAAGAGTTATTGAAAAGGGTTATTGAAAAGAGTTATTGAAAAGAGTTATTGAAAAGAGTTATTGAAAAGAGTTATTGAAAAGAGTTATTGAAAAGAGTTATTGAAAAGGGTTATTGAAAAGGGTTATTGAAAAGAGTTATTGAAAAGAGTTATTGAAAAGAGTTATTGAAAAGAGTTATTGAAAAGGGTTATTGAAAAGGGTTATTGAAAAGAGTTATTGAAAAGAGTTATTGAAAAGAGTTATTGAAAAGAGTTATTGAAAAGAGTTATTGAAAAGAGTTATTGAAAAGAGTTATTGAAAAGAGTTATTGAAAAGAGTTATTGAAAAGAGTTATTGAAAAGAGTTATTGAAAAGAGTTATTGAAAAGAGTTATTGAAAAGAGTTATTGAAAAGAGTTATTGAAAAGAGTTATTGAAAAGAGTTATTGAAAAGAGTTATTGAAAAGAGTTATTGAAAAGAGTTATTGAAAAGAGTTATTGAAAAAGAGTTATTGAAAAGAGTTATTGAAAAGAGTTATTGAAAAGAGTTATTGAAAAGAGTTATTGAAAAGGGTTATTGAAAAGGGTTATTGAAAAGAGTTATTGAAAAAGAGTTATTGAAAAGAGTTATTGAAAAGAGTTATTGAAAAGGGTTATTGAAAAGAGTTATTGAAAAGAGTTATTGAAAAGAGTTATTGAAAAGAGTTATTGAAAAGAGTTATTGAAAAGGGTTATTGAAAAGAGTTATTGAAAAGAGTTATTGAAAAGAGTTATTGAAAAGAGTTATTGAAAAGAGTTATTGAAAAGAGTTATTGAAAAGAGTTATTGAAAAGAGTTATTGAAAAGGGTTATTGAAAAGAGTTATTGAAAAGAGTTATTGAAAAGAGTTATTGAAAAGAGTTATTGAAAAGGGTTATTGAAAAGAGTTATTGAAAAGAGTTATTGAAAAGAGTTATTGAAAAGAGTTATTGAAAAGAGTTATTGAAAAGAGTTATTGAAAAGAGTTATTGAAAAGAGTTATTGAAAAGAGTTATTGAAAAGAGTTATTGAAAAGAGTTATTGAAAAGAGTTATTGAAAAGAGTTATTGAAAAGAGTTATTGAAAAGAGTTATTGAAAAGAGTTATTGAAAAGAGTTTTATTGAAAAGAGTTATTGAAAAGAGTTATTGAAAAGAGTTATTGAAAAGAGTTATTGAAAAGAGTTATTGAAAAGAGTTATTGAAAAGAGTTATTGAAAAGAGTTATTGAAAAGAGTTATTGAAAAGAGTTATTGAAAAGAGTTATTGAAAAGGGTTATTGAAAAGAGTTATTGAAAAGAGTTATTGAAAAGAGTTATTGAAAAGAGTTATTGAAAAGAGTTATTGAAAAGAGTTATTGAAAAGAGTTATTGAAAAGAGTTATTGAAAAGAGTTATTGAAAAGAGTTATTGAAAAGAGTTATTGAAAAGAGTTATTGAAAAGAGTTATTGAAAAGAGTTATTGAAAAGAGTTATTAAAAAGAGTTATTGAAAAGAGTTATTAAAAAGAGTTATTGAAAAGAGTTATTGAAAAAGAGTTATTGAAAAGAGTTATTGAAAAGAGTTATTGAAAAGAGTTATTGAAAAGAGTTATTGAAAAGAGTTATTGAAAAGAGTTATTGAAAAGAGTTATTGAAAAGAGTTATTGAAAAGAGTTATTGAAAAGAGTTATTGAAAAGAGTTATTGAAAAGAGTTATTGAAAAGAGTTATTGAAAAGAGTTATTGAAAAGAGTTATTGAAAAGAGTTATTGAAAAGAGTTATTGAAAAGAGTTATTGAAAAGAGTTATTGAAAAGAGTTATTGAAAAGAGTTATTGAAAAGGGTTATTGAAAAGAGTTATTGAAAAGAGTTATTGAAAAGAGTTATTAAAAAGAGTTATTGAAAAGAGTTATTAAAAAGAGTTATTGAAAAGAGTTATTGAAAAGAGTTATTGAAAAGAGTTATTGAAAAGAGCTATTGAAAAGAGTTATTGAAAAGAGTTATTGAAAGAGTTATTGAAAAGAGTTATTGAAAAGAGTTATTGAAAAGAGTTATTGAAAAGAGTTATTGAAAAGAGTTATTGAAAGAGTTATTGAAAAGAGTTATTGAAAAGAGTTGTTGAAAAGAGTTATTGAAAGAGTTATTGAAAAGAGTTGTTGAAAAGAGTTATTATTGAAAAGAGTTATTGAAAAGAGTTATTGAAAAAGAGTTATTGAAAAGAGTTATTGAAAAGTTATTGAAAAAGAGTTATTGAAAAAGTTATGATGAAAAAGAGTTATTGAAAAGAGTTATTGAAAAGAGTTATTGAAAGACTAAAGTTCACATCTTTACCGATCACAATCCTTTAACTTATCTGACTGAATCTATGTCTAAGTCTGCTAAACTGGTGCGTTGGGCTTTGGCACTGCAAACTTTTGATGTAGAAGTTAATTATAAGAAAGGACGATTAAATGTTGTAGCAGATTGTTTATCTAGATTATAAGATTGTTTATTTTACTGTATTATATAGTATTAAGTTTATTGCATAATTTAGTACCTGATGATTTCGCAAATTTTTAAGTTTAATTTGCTCAATCCAAAGAAAAGGAAGGAGGTAATGTGAACTAATGTTTTGCATATATAATGAGCACAGGTGTTCCTTAGGTTGATATATATATATATATATATAATGTATATCGATTGTTAAGCGTTTTAGTCTTAGGCCTTGCGCGCTGTCGGCTCGTGGGCGCTTGGCCTAAAGTAGCCTAAACTTTGGCTGACGATAGATTCTCTACACGTGAGTTAGCGCGCCAAACTTAGAAACTGCTGATGACAGTGAATTTGAACAATACAGTGTAGTAGTTGGTTTAATGCAGTAGAGAGCTGTATGTTAGAAGTTACCGTTGAGTGGTAATTGATAAGAACTTTGATATTAAGTGTACGTTTGAAATAACTGTGTTTGAAGAAAGGAGAAACATTCAAAGAACTGTGTCAATTTAATTCTTAAACAGTTAGAAGACGTTGAGCAATTTATATGTAGAGATAAGGAAAGTTCTTGAGGTAGGTCACAACTAAGAAAGAAAAAGAGTTGGTGACAATCAGATTAGTAGATAAATCTGTGAAGAAATTAGATTAATCAATTAAACTTGATTGTGTTTTAATTATGTAGGTCCAGCGCTAAGCGGATTGCTAATCAAAGGCATCGGATTCCAATGGTAAGTGTTCTTGTCTTGGAAGTATTCGGTCAGATGAGGTTAAGATCAGTTATAGAGTAAGATGTCCCATGGCATGCCAAAGCCATTCATTCATTCATTGCTTCATTCATTCATTCACTGCTTCATTACGTCATTAATTAATTCATTCATTCATTAATATATTCATTCATTCGTTCATTAGGTTGCTTTATATAGCGCCATCTACGCAGGAGCGCTTCAGACCCAACCTCAGCTAAATAGGACAGTCTTAGGGTTCGAATACAACATGGTGGAATGGTCTCTTGGCCCTACGCGAAGTGGCGATGGGACCCCATTCCAGGACGCAGGGCCAGCGACAGAGAGAGCTCGTCGCTGCCTGGTGCAGGCACAAGGAGATAGGTCTTAGAGGTCTGCGGGTACAGCATTTTTGCTACCCGACCCGTACCCGTAACATAGAACCGTTACCCGTACCCGTACCCGACCCGTACTCAAAATTACTACCTGACCCTACCCGTACCCGCGGGTATACCCGTACCCGTACAGTACCCGTAACGTCATTAACACGCCTTCCCAAAGTCCCTATTCCTACCAGGCCAATAGGCTTACAACTCAGCATGCAGTGATAATAATAAATAGGCTGATTATGATGATGATGATAGTAGTAGTAGTTGTTGTTGTAGACAACTAGTAGTAGTATACAACTAGTAGTAGTAGTAGTAGCAGCAGCAGCAGCAGCAGCAGTAGTAGTAGTAGTAGTAATAACAGCAGCAGCAGCAGTAGTAGCAGCAGCAGCAGCAGCAGTTGTTGTAGTAGTAATGATAATAGGCAGTCAACTTATGGAACCTGTCACATGTAACTGTTATGCTGTCTCAACTGCATTGTACATTTATCTCCTTGGTATATATGCTGTAAGCTAGAACACTAAGTAACTGTTAATAGTACGTTGCAGACCCGGTCAGGGTCATTTTGCGCCGACATTCTCTATTATATGTAACGGTGACATTATAACCCAAAAACTTGACGTCGGCACGGGTAAAACCGGGTATACCCGTACCCGTGACGACCCTACCCGTACCCGACCCGACCCGTGAAATTCGTACCCGACCCGTACCCGCGGGTCGGGTACGGGTCGAGGTACGGGTAAACCCGCGGGTACGGGTATACCCGCAGTCCCCTAATATTAGGTCTGCACATATGAAAGGAGAGAGCCACGACGTTGGACGCCCAACAGTTCCCGCAGGTATGGGAAGCCAATCACTCAGGGCAGCGCAAAACCAATGCAGAGACCCAGTAATTGATCCGCTGTGGGAAGGGAAGCCAATGCATGACGTCCAGCATGTCTTCAGAGACATGGCGAAACCTTGGGATACGGCAATTAAGGTGTGCAGCCGCGCGCAGAACCCGACCCAAGCTCCCAAGCCAGTGTATACAGAGAGCAGGTCGTAGAGAGCGCTACAATAGTCAAGACGAGAGACCACGAAGTAGTGGACAAGCGCTGCAGCAGCATTGAGGACAGGGAATGGGATAGAGTGGTAGTATGTATGTATGTATGTATGTCTGTATGTATGTATGTATGTATGTATGTATGTATATGTTTGTATGTGTGCATATGTTTGTATGTGTGTAAACACTGTGTATGTATATTGCATATATATTCTCACGTGTGTGTGTGTGTGTGTGTGTGTGTGTTTGTGTGTGTGTGTGTGTGTATGTTTGCAATCGGTCCTACAATAAAGTATATAACTATTCTCTTCTATCCTATCTTGTAGGATGATGTGGATCATTGCGATTGTCAACTTCGTCTACGCTCCGCTGTTGACGTTCCTGAGAAATCCACCTGGAAAGGACGAGAAACAGGTGGAAAAACCATGTCACACGGATACGACGATGATATCATCAGTCGATGATGATGACGACGACAACGATTGATGATTGTAACAACGACGACGAAGAAATGATGATGATTATTAGAATGTTGACGAGAACGATGATGAAACTTCGACAACGACAATGATTAAGACTATGATAATGATGATGACGATGATGACGATGATGATGATGATGATGATGATGATGATGATGATGATGATGATGATGATAATGATGTTGATGACTGATGAATTGATGATGATGATGAGTTGATGACTTTGGTGACCTGTTCATGTTTCTTGAAGAACCTGATGATGTCTGAGAAGGGTCCAATCAAGCGTATCACCTACAACTCGGGCAAGTACGAACAGTTCGAGAACAGCGATGACGAGGACCAGCGGCCAAACGGAGGGTCCCTCTCGAAACCGGACACGGAAGACGAGCAATAGGCCACTCCCTCTCGAGACCCCTCAGCATTCGAAGGGGCCCATCACCACCATCCTGGCCATGGGGTCTTATTACTCAAGGCGTCTATCTTCTAGCCAAGCGCCCTTTCAGGGTGTGCCCTTCAAGGTAGCGTGGGCAACCGAAACCCCTGGCGCTGCCCAGAGTAATTACCATTCCACCCCATTTTCACCCAATGATTTTTCTGTTGGAAGAAGGAAGTAGTTGCAACTACCAGTCGCTAGGTGGAGTGTCGTTGTCTAGGTAATTGTTCGTCTGTTGCAAACGTCGACGTCTTTTGTAGCGCAAGTACTAGCAGCCTTCAGTACATACTCTTCCACGTGCAACATATATATATATTTATCGTAGGTTTTGGTGATGGCAACTAAGAGACTATTAAACTCGTTTACGTACTTACCTACTCGCTTATTGATTATTCTTCTGCAGTGTTCAGAACTAAGGTTTAACTAGAGATATTATGCAGTCGACGTAGTGTACAGGTAGACATTCGTATTTACGTGCGTTGCGCACGTTACGTAAGTTGACTAAGGTGTTTGCCGAATACATAAAGTGAGCGGTGGTTTTTTGGTATGGATTCAGTTATTTTGGATTGGATTATGTGTCGATTGGATTAGACTAGTAGATTAGATTTGAGTAGATTAAGTTGATTTAGATAGAATTAGGATTGGATTGGATTATATAGGATAAGATTAGAATTTATTTCATCGCACGGGATAGGATTATGTTGGATTAGATCATAATAGATTACAATGGACTGGGTTTAATCAACTCAGAAATTATATTTGATTGTATTGGATTAGATTGAAGATGATATCGGAATGGATTGGAGATACAGTGGATTCATTTAGATTGGATTGAATTCGATCAACTTGGTTTGGATTTGGATGTTCCACGAGTTACATTAGAGCTATTTTTAAAGTCGCTCCATAAAAGATGCTTATCGTTTACCATGATGCGGCGCTGTTTCAAAACATCCGAAATGTACCTAGTTGTATACACATAATATTTATGTATACACGATATAGATGAACGTTTAATTATAAATATAGAATTATTTTAAACATTTCTTATTTATCTTAAATTAGTCCAAAAACAAACAAAGGATACTTGAAGATACTTGGTTACTTTCGTTGACGTTACAACTGTGGACTTTTTAGTTATGTAACATATTTGAATCAGACACTATAATACGGTTGAGATATTTTGAAAATTATAATTATTTGGTGAAAAATTGATGAATACTCATGTGGTTGCACTGTATGAATATTCAGTTGAGTATTAATGAATATTAAGATCGCATCTTATGAATATTCAATTAGGAATACATGTATATTCAGATAGCAACTTATGAATATTCGATTTTGAGTTAATGTATATTCAGATAGCAACAAATGAATATTCGATTTGGAATTACTGTATATTCAGATAGCAACAAATGAATATTCAAATATTGTATTGTATTGTATTGTATTGTATTTGAACACTTGTTATAGCGCCTCTACCAGATTTCCCATTATTATCTTATTAATTTTTAAAATATATTATTAAATTTTTTCAATCTGCCTCTTATATTAAATAGGAACTTATGAATATTCAGCGCCGATGAGCGAACGGTCATTGAGTTCTTTTAATATTAGAAATGTATGTCAAGCAGTCTTGTGTCGTTTTAATCATCCTAGTAGTTGTAGTCACCATCATCATCGTTATCATCCACCTCCTTAGTATCGCCGAAGTGCATCATAATTTTATTAATTCTGTATCGCCTGCGTTTAGTAGCGTAAGACCTCTTCTGAGAGGCGTGAAGGTAATTACGCAACGGTTACCCTTTACTGTCTGTCTGTTCTGTCTGTCTGTCTGTCTCTGTCTGTCTGTCTCTGTCTGTCTCTGTCTGTCTCTGTCTGTCTCTGTCTGTCTGTCTGTCTGTCTGTCTGTCTGTCTCTCTCTCTCTTGAAATACTAATCGCTTCTGTCTGCCTGTGCGCCTGTCTATCTGTCTGTGTCTGTGTCTGTTTTATCTGATTCAGCTATTGGTATGGTAAGGTATGCCGAGAAGGCATTTTGACTTGGAGCCAGAAATTCCAATCGAGCGAAATCATGCGGAGTAGATGCTATCAAACGCCTGCTCTGAATCAATAAACAATCGAAAACAGACAATGCAATTGTCATTGCAAGCTATCTGTGCCACTCTGGCTAAATAAGAAACGGCAGAGTAGCTCAATGGAGATCCAGCATACCAATGACTGTCTTGAAATACGCCTTGAGCTAATGTCCAGACTGTCACGCGCCGAACTGGGTCAATCAGCTGTCAGAAAATCTACTAAGAATGTGCGAGAGAGATCTAAGAAGACTGCTCAGATGCATGGTCTGAACGCTTTGAATACCTGTTCCTATGTACGCTCAGAATTTTATTTACCGTAAACAGTGCTCGGGCACATAAAAGCGAAGTGGTAAATGTTGTCAAAAGCTTTTATTGATAAATTATAGAATCTAAGATGGCGACGAATGACACATCTATGACGTAGTTTATAAATAGGTTGAGGGAGTTTTTGTCTGTCTCTTGCAAATTACTCTGAACATTGTCTAAGGTAAGTGCAGCGAATTACAAAGATTGGGGCGAAACTATAAAACAATTTGCAATTAAACTATAGTATACACCAGCGCTTCCCCAACTTTTCAGTGTCACGGCATGAATGAACTTTTTGTGTCACGGACCGGCAGGAATTTTTCCACTGCAGAAGGACCGGTGCCAAATTTATTAATTATTTCTCTCCTTCGTTTTCCATCTCCTAAATTCCTCTAAATGTATTAAAATTGATTTAAATGCATGTTTAGACAATTCTATGACTCTATTGCCCTTTATATACGAATCAAATAAGTGTTTCTTATCATGAATTTTAAAAATATAATACCCATTTCTTGATTCCGGGACAATTTGACCAGTTTCATGACTCACTTTGCGGACCGGCAACTGAGGGCTCGCGGACCGGCACCGGCATGTCTACTTACGCATTGCATGATGTTGCCATGGCAACCACTGTTGCACACCTAATGTATGCCTCCCCTGCCTGGTGGGGGTATGCCAGTGAGATTGATAGGAATAAATTACAGAGTATGCTAAATAGGATGAAACGTAGAGGCTTCCTCTTATCTACTACCCCTAGCTTTGTAGATATGTCCCAAGCTGCTGATTCTGGCTTATTTCGGGCTATTTGTGGGGAATCATGTCATGTTCTCCGAGGAATTTTCCCGCCTACACAGCAAATAAAATATAACTTACGACCCAGAATTCATAATTTTAATCTCCCAATCAATGATAAATGTAATTATATACCACGTATCTTGTTTAAAGATACATATTAATTAATTGTCCTATAATTATAATTACTTGTATATTTGTCTAGAATTATTAACGTTAGCCTGACTGTTTTAGCTAATTGTGTTACTTGTAACCTGTTGCGTTTGTCAACTGGATTATTTTGAAATTAAACGAATATGATGATGATGATGATGATCCGCGGACCACCACTTTGGGAAGCACTGGTATAAACTATACAATGTTTATACACATCTTCCAATATCTATACACAGGGTTTCGCTCAAATCTTACAGCGCTCCTTTAAAAAATCCTACCCTGATACTGTTTCTTCCCCTTACCTCTCACGCTGTTAAAATTCTGTACACCATCCACCGTATGCCGTCTGACTGTTTTAACTGAGCGCCTGTGAATAAGTTGGTTCCACTAGCTAGTTCTTCCGGTCACTGCGGAAATCTCAAGACAACGATTACAATATCAATGCGATTTACTATGTATAATTGATTTATTCATTCGAAAATTTATATAGCGCCCCTTGAAGGTAACTACTCAGAAAGCGCTCCCAACCCCAGCCCGAGCAAAAAGGTAAGTTTCCAAATGGCCATAAAATGTATCAGTACAATGTCATGATCTATGGGACAGGCGTAGCTCCGAGGGAGGCTATTCCAAACACTATAGGGCCTACCAAACAGAATGCGCCGTTCTGCGTACATGTAGCTGCTGTGCGGGCAAACGGGACCACCACTATCACAAGCTAAATTCTGTTATTGCTTTTACGAACTACTCAGGAAAGTTGATTTCTGTGTATACATACATGTATAGTGAGCACAATGCGCATCTATGAATGGCGTAACTTTGTCGTAGCCTAATTATACGCGACATTTAAATTTCAGATTATCACTTGAATATACGGTATTGCCGTCTTAAATGTCTTGAAATGTTTTGAAATGTTCAACAAGTTTTGTTCAACAAGTTTTAAAATGTTCAACTGTGTCAAACCCCTTGTTAACAGGGAAAATGGCGACCTTCTTGCTTTGCCTCGTAATTCTCATTTTCATGGGTCATTTTCTCGCGGGCCAGACTGTCTGGCTCGATCGCTATTTGATTGGACATCGTGAGGTCCTGAATTACGAGGAGGAGGAAGAGGTAGAGGAGGAGGAGGAGGAAGAGGAGGAGGATGAATACGGCGTTGAATTTTCACACTATCAAAAGCTTTCTTCAAATCGAAAGAAGGCCAGAGGCGTCTGTCGAGGAGAAATGGGCAACGGTAGGCAGTAGAAAATATAGGCGTTTCATAAGGGTTTCCTCTTTCAGTTTTTCAATGTGCTAAGGTTGAGGGTAAAATATAAGTTTAATAATACTTTGAGTGATAAATATTCTGGAATCTAAGGACACAATCTGTTAGTCAGTCAGTCAGTCAACCAGCCAGTCATTCATTTAATGAGTCCGTTAGTCGATTAGTCAGTCAATCAATCAGCCAGTCAGCCAGTCATCAGTCAATTCGGTTAGTAGGTACGTTAGTCAATCAGTCAGTCAGTCAATCAGTCAGTCACTGTCAGTCAGTCAGCCAGTCAGTCAGTCAGCCGATCAGTCACCCAGTCAGACAATTATTGATCGTTGTCTGATCGAAGGTATGATCCTGAGCATCGCTCGTGGTTTCTACGTGCCGAATGGTGTCCAGCTCATCGGGAGGTTCTACCACCTGACGAGCTGCATGAGGTCCTGTGCCACCTCTTCCATCTGTTTCGCTGGGGACTACGATCCCTACACAAGGAAGTGCTACCACCATTCGGCCTTAACGACCTGTAACACTTACCGATCGCATCCGCTTCTCACCCACTTCAGCAAAGTAACCTGCAGTAAGTACCCTGTGTATTAAATATAATGTAGTAAGTACCCTGTGTACTAAGTACCCTGCAGTAAGTACCCTGTGTATTAAATATAATGTAGTAAGTACTCTGCCCGATAGTAAGTACTGTGTGTAATAAGTACCTTATCCTAAGTACCCTGTGTAGTAAATATCATGTAATAAGTACCATGTGTTTTCAGTACCCTGTAGTAAGTACTAAGTACCCTGCGTATCAAGTACTCTATATTAATAGATTCTCCTGGGTTTAAAGATTTATTGTGTATACGATCACTTTGAGCGCAAACATGCAGTTTCATTTTATTGACCAGTTGACCTCAGAAACAGCGAGCCGTTCCTGCAATGGCGCCATTTTATCTTTTGTGGCGCCATATATTGTCTTCCATAGCGCCAGGACAACCCGACTTGTTTTGAACGACTGGGTTTTTGTATCTGCTGGGTTCAATCGGGTCTTTGTCTGTGCTATATAGGGATGACCAATGCCCCCAATGGTCGAATCGATCTGGGAGTTTCGATGGCAGGAGGCAGAGAAGAGAGAGGAGTCTACAGCCTCCAAGGATGCCTCAAGAGATGCTCAGCTGATGGCGCTGGAACAAGATCAGCCACGGTCAGTTTCAATGATCAGTCGATATATAGGAAAGGTCAGTCGAGTGGAGGTCTTTAAATGACCGTCTGGTGAATTCTTAAATTGATAAATGACAGCAGAGGGAACAGTTAGCTGGTCAATTCGCAGGTGAAAAAGTTGTCCAGTTTAATGCATAAATGTTTGGAAGAAGACGAGGAAGAATAAGAAGAGGAGAGGGAGGAAGAATAAAAAAAACGGGAACGAGAACTAGATCAAGAAGAACAAGAACAAGAAGAACAGGAAGAACAAGAAGCAGAAGAAGAAACAAAAGAGAAACCCAGAGGCAGACATTGTATTGTATTGTATTGTATCTAAACATTTATAAAGCGCCCCTTGTAGGATGCATGAACCATTCAGAAGCGCTCCCAGTTTCCAAGACCCCGAGTGAAGAAGCAGGTTTTAAGAAAAGAGGAGCAGAGGCTGCAAGAAAGAATTATAGTGCGAGCTGAAGGAGAAAGAGCATTCCAAAGAGAGGAACCAATTGAAGCAAAAGATCAACACTGAGCTATGGCAGTTCTAGAACTGGGAACTAGAAGGTCAAGTCTATTAGAAGAGCGAAGTGGACGGTGAGAGGTAGCTGAGGGCGAAGAACTAGGTCCATTAAGTATTTCGGGGAAAGATATGTGCATTACATACTTGTGACTTCAATTTCCCTAGCCTCGGCATATTAGGATGATATAACTAGTCCTCATTATCGCAGTCTGATAGTTTCAAGACTAATCTAAGCCAATCTGATCTAATCCAGGGATTCCAGGCTAATAGAATTGATGTTGTTGGCTATGCTTCAATCGCAGGATCGAATCGGTCCACTATGTAAGTATGTAGGTAGCATACTTTGAGTTTGAGGTCTGTTCTTGAACTGACTTATATACACAGGTGGTGAACATGGCTGCCAGTGGAACCGGTTGCCTGGCCTTGGACTTTGATTTCGCCACCTGTCGCTGCCACCTGTTCCTCTCCAACCCACTCATCCATTGCCCTCTGACGGACACTCCAGACACCGCACCTGCCAATCTACGACACAACCCCTCCGCCATTCATATCTCGTTCTGTGAGTTCAGCCGTTATTATTACTATCACTAGGCCTACTATAACTATGGGCCTTCCTCCACCACCACCACCACCGCCGGTGCTGCTGCTGCTGCTGCTGCTGCTATTACTACTACTACTACTACTACTGCAAATAATGGTAGTAGTAATAGCAGCTGCAGCAGCAGTAGGAGTAGCAGAATTAGTAGTAGGTCTGCGCAATTATTTACTGGCGCTGGTTATACGGATTGGCAGTAACTCTGTACAGCTGACATATGGCGAATAACTTTGCAACTCTATCGGCCATCTATCGATTAAAACAGACACACAATAAGTTGCGGTTCAGATAAGGTGGTGCAAAAGAATGGAAAGAATTGAGAATCGTAATCGTAATGTCAAAATTTCTACATCGACCAAAAAGGAAAGTCGCAGGAACCAGCTTATTCACAGGCGCTTAGTCAAAACAAAACCGATAGGCAGATGGTAAAGATCCAAGGGTCAGGCAAGCGCAGGCTGAGTGAAGTTTCACCTCTTCAAGAATTCCTACGGTCCTATACCCCGACTCATCTGATCCTCCACCTTCCAACTCTCGACCTAAACAACACCCACCTTGACAGCTACTCTGTCCCTTCTGATCCCTTCTGCAACCGGACTCGGATCTCCTTCTGACCACCATTTGGACAAACCCTCTGACTCGACGCAGCGCTCGTGAATAAGCTGGTGCCCTGCGCTTGGCTTTCTGGTGGCGCTTTAGAAGTTTGGAGATTATACGATTACGACGAATGAAAACTGTGGCATCGTTAATAGGGGAAGCGAATTGTGCATCTGGTATGGCGAGGTATAGCGGTAAAATTGGAAGCATACAAGGACATACTTTAAAATTCTTTTCCCTCAAGTTTTAAAGATGATCTCATTGAAGGCAATGGCAGCCTAGATCTTCCGTATACGATCTGAATACTGCACCGCTAAGGCTCTATTGATGACATGGTTATTTATGACATGGTTTCATTCCATTACCTGCTTGCTGTTGTTCTAGCGATAATTTGTGATAAATTCTAAGATGTAGTTGTTGCGATGATTATAGGTCCTGTTGCTACAGCAACGACGTCTACAAGACGTGTGGAGGGTACGACAAAAATCATCATAATGCCCGGACAACGACAAACGCAACAACTGCAATCGACTCCTATTCCCACTCATTTAGTTAGCACAGCGTTGCAGATAGTCTAGTTATATCTGTTACAGTCAATGGTTATAAGGAGTCCTTGAGTTGAGTTTCCGCTTAAGGTTTTAAAGCTTTTCAAACCATGAAAATTACCAAGTCTCAAATAACACTTTTAGGTGCTTTGCTGTTTTCGTAGAATTAAAAAGAAGATTAAGTTTTCGTTTTTATTTCTCTACGGAAACAAATTGTAATTAATTATTTAACTATTAACATAGTCGCGGGATCGTGCTTTGATGGGATCGCGCTTCAGAACAACGAACCATTGAACTAATGAACTAAGGATTGAATATATCTATCGACGACCGCCATATAATTCCCTTTACGTCTGGTAGCTATGCTTTCGTCTCGAAAAATACAGCAGAAAAACTTTAAACAGGTACCAACATAAATTGTTTTTTTCTTCTTCAAAAAGTAGATTTTTCCACCCATAGTATTTGTAACGATGTACACAGCGCGTGTATACGTGCAGCCAGGAAGAAGAAGAGCAGTCCTTGAGAGGCAGACATCCATGGGGTATACGTTCTCTTTCTTCTTCATACTATACGTTAGCGACTTCATATTCTTAGCATCGGCTTATGAGGTTGGGTGGCCAGTCCTCCTCCTTGGCAGTCTCATCTTCCCACCGACAGCGTACGGTCAGTGTACTCATCATAGCTGAGTTGGCTAAGGAGCAGGTTGAGCAGAAATCTCAAAACTAATTTCGGTTCTGGCGGGGATTTGAACCCCGACCTCTCCACTTACAGTTCAGCATGCTAGCCACTAAGCCATCACGACGTTATGTATGAAATGCATGTATATAAGTGGACGGTTGGATGCCAAATGGGAACAGCTGTATATCCAGGCGATAGCCTCTCTGTATAGTTATGTCTCGTTGGCAGCTCGTTAGAGGTCGCTCCTATACGGCTACTGCTTCATCGCTTGTCTTTCAATCGATTGTCCTATAACGGATAAATATTTAGACAATGGACGACACATCGGGTCGTATGAATTGTTATCGTCTGATAGGCTTCTCTTTGAAAAATACCGATATAGTCATATGTATCAACTGACAATCACTTTACACTTTGAAGAAAGCCACTATTTACCTTTTGAACATCGCCGAGTGGAGTATACCCTTCAAAGAAGACAATACAGAGTCCTTTTGTGGTATCATTTAAGCGAAATATATCATAACATATTAATACAAATATATTTACATAATTTTTATTATGATTGATATTTAATGGTTTACAATATCAAAGAAAACAACAAACCGCTCTCTGAATGTTAAACAATGAAATCTCTTAATTGCTTAGTATCTACATTTCTGTCTGTCTGTCTGTCTGTCTGTCTGTCTGTCTGTCTGTCTGTCTGTCTGTCTGTCTGTCTGTCTGTCTGTCTGTCTGTCTGTCTGTCTGCGTTTCTTGAGTGTCTTCTCTTTGTTGTTCCAAAGGTCAAAGGTTCAACTTTTCCTTCTGTTTAAGAAATGAACCAAAATGAGAAGTTCATCCTTTGGACCAGGTTTAATAAAAATCTCGCAATTTTCACTAATTAATTTATTCGCTCATATATTTTTCCGCTCGTTCGTTCATATTATTCATTCATTCATTCAGTCATTCATTCATTCATTCAGTCATTCAGTCAGTCAGTCAGTCAGTCAGTCAGTCAGTCAGTCAGTCAGTCAGTCAGTAGGTCGGTCATTTAGTGCATTTAGCTTTAGTCGTGCATTCAATTCCAGGAGTCTATATAGATGAAGTTCTATATAAATTGGTCTCATTTTATTTAGCTCATCTTCTTTGTGCGGTTCTATAAGAGAGGCGCCACACAATTCAGCCATGCATGCAGCTATACGTGCATACAAACATGAAGAGAACGGGTGTTTGCGTTAAGGTATTCTGGTTGGAGACTGCTGTGTGTATACGAGGAAACCCATTGGCAGGGAAGAGAAACTGCTTCTATTCTGAACGTTGACATGAAGTATATAGAGCTAGGCATTTCTCACATCTCCCTCAAATCGCACTGTGATGCTTTCTTAACTGGACCTTCCATGCATTTCCGCATCGATTCTCAGAGTTCCTGCGGCTCGTGAATAATAGCCAACTCAGCTATAGGCCTAATGAGCACACTGACCTTACACTGTCGATACTGTAATGATGAGACAGCGAGGGAGAGGACTCACCATCCGCCCTCATATGCCGAGGCTAAGAAAATGAAGTTGCTATAGCACTTCATACCCATGGATGCCTCGTGGGAGAGCATAGCTTGATCATCATTCATCATCATCATCATCATCATCATCATCATCATCATCATCATCATCATCATCATCATCATCATCATCATCATCATCATCATCATCATCATCATCATCATCATCATCATCATCATCATCATCATCATACACCTAATGTTATTGTTGTTCTCGATCTCGTATCTTCTGAGAACTTATTCTTTGAACGGTTAAATCCGATTTTAGTTCAAACTGTCTTTAAAATATTTTCATGTAGAGCTATTACTTTGTTTTTTGCGTCTTGTAAAATCTCAAAACTGAATAAAACGATTAAAATTAATAATTCCTTTAGATCTGATTGGTTTCCGCGCGCCATCTGTTCACGTGATGCGACGTTTTACATCGTTTCGATATCAATCCGCTAAGCGAAGGTTCGTCCTGATTGGTTGGGCTGGTCGAAGCACAATCTCTGTCTGATTGCGCCGAATTAAATAGTTCCCTGTTCATTGTGACGTGTTGTGAGCTGGGATTTGATTGTTCCCCAACGGAAGAAGACGCCGAGTGAATGGAAGACGTCTCTTCTGAAACCATGGCAACGTTTGACGTAGGGTGTTGGCGGTTGCTGTGCTGTTGTACGCCCTCGGTGCATGGCTCTTCCGCTGGTCGAGCTGCCTCCCTCTGCGTTGGGCGATCGATTTCTTCGTCGATTTTTCCTCTCTTGTGTTTCGTTCGACGATTTTGAAACCAAACTTTGACCTGAAGTGAAGACACGTTGGAAATCAGTACACAGTAAAACAAGTCTGTCTGTCTGTCTCTGTCTCTCTGTCTCTGTCTCTGTCTATCTCTCTGTCTCTCTCTCTGTCTCTGTCTCTGTCTGTCTGTCTGTCTGTCTGTCTCTGTCTCTGTCTCTGTCTCTGTCTGTCTGTCTGTCTGTCTGTCTGTCTCTCTGTCTCTCTCTCTCTCGCCCAGCTACTCTATACTCCTCTCTAAAAGCTAAGCGCAGTGCACAAGCTTATTCGCGAGCGCTGCGTCACATCAGAGGGGTTGTCAAGAGACATCAAATAATGAGGAACCAAGTTGGGTTGCCAGAAGACCGTGGCATGGCAAGGAGACAGAGGTCTAACAAAGAGGACAACACTTCACTATACTGTTAGTTCGGTGGTTGCTAACTATGCCCTCCCCTGTTACTGTGTAGGGGTATGGTGGGGTGAGATGGGCCAGAAGTGACTTTCGTCGACGGCCAATCACTGGAAGGCTGACGACGCAACATGGAAGGAGGGACGGGAGAGAGTCGCAAATTGGTTAATTTATCACAAACCTTGCACGGTCTATGTATGAGGCTGTAGCATGCAGGGAGCCGGCGGCACAAAACCAATTACGTCGTTTGATTCATGGGATCCG
Organism: Aporrectodea caliginosa; assembly: GCA_020284085.1. NCBI lineage: Eukaryota > Metazoa > Annelida > Clitellata > Crassiclitellata > Lumbricidae > Aporrectodea > Aporrectodea caliginosa. The sequence goes on from JACEVL010001139.1 coordinate 112,018, forward strand.
CAACCCGTTCGTTATCTGAGCACCCTGCAGGGGGAGGGAGAGGCGGACTGGGTGGACCCCTCCGTCGGCCCTCCTGATAAGGACAGGGGCAATCTGGTTCGGTCGTCGCTTTATCCGGCTGGTATCGGCTAACCGGAATTTAAAAGTTTATTAACGGCAAATTAAGTTTATCGTTGTTGCGAATGTACTCGGCCACTGTCGTCTAATTTCAAATGCATGCACGAATTTGTACACAGGCAGAACTAAGCTAACCATCAATCCAGTCGCCTTCTTACTTACTTGTGTATCAACTCGCCTACCCACCTACCTTCATACTTACCTACCTACCTGCTATCATGGATGCATGTTTACATGTATGCATGCTGCCTTGCTTACTCGCTTAAGCCTACTAACCCACAGTTGATGTTTCAAGCGATAAAGTCGTAAAACTTGAATAGATTAGACTATACTCATGCGTAGTGGGCAGAGCCGGATTAACCTATAATAAAAATAAGCCTTGACTGCAGGGATTATAACGTTTTGAGGGGATTAGATTGTCAGATTGTTCCAGTAATGTGTGCTTGGCATCCTATCTCCGGTGTATACGTAAAAGAGAGGAGTTATAACTATAATCTTATCTCTGTGTTACCTTTGACTAATTTTCTTCTATAATGTATACCTTACATCATTAGGTCATTTGTAATTTTATCTTATTCTTGTTTTCTGTGTACCCATTTTCGTGCAAACCTGTAAGATAACTGCATGGATGTGCGTTTATGGAGACCAAGTATTGGATTTCTTAACCTGAATCGTCGGTTTTTCTATAGAGAAGAAAAATCCCTATTTCATGCCATGATGCTAAGGTTTGTCTTAATTAATTATACTTATTATATAGCAATTAAATCCGAAGCAATTAATCATGCGACTTATACGCAGGAAATGTTGAACGAATTGCGTCACTTATTTTGACAATGGCCACATTTGAATGGATAATTATGCATACATACTTTCGAATAAACACTCATCCATACGCTTATATTCTAACGCATACGGAAATACTCACACCCTGGCCAATGAATCTTATATACAATTTATACATGCTATACAATCTTGCAGCACATGCAATAAATCTTAGATATAATTATGTCTTCTAGCATATGCAATAAATTTTGCATATTTACTAATATATCTTGCAGGATATAAAACTACTCTCCTGCATATGGTAATATTCTCCCGCATAGGCAAATAAATATATGCATAGTTGAATATTATCATGCATAATATTAGGCTACATATTACGTAAAATTTATATTGGAAACATTATAATTGTTTACTATGTTTAGCCAATATCACAATCACCTGAGATTAATAGCGGTGTGTAAACTGGTATACGCCCATAATCAGGGATTCCGTGATTATACGAGATCTGTCATGGCCGCCGGCAATTAGGAGTCGCTTAATTAATTATAATGGTAGCAATTAAATCCGATTGAATTAACGGCGATTATATATCACGGTCGGCGTTGACGGTTAATTGAAGCCACTTCAAATTAACCCCAAGGCATAAAATTACACAACACGAACCTTGTTTCGTACAACACCCTGCAGGTTATTTATACTACATATATCCAGACAGACAGACAGACATTCCCGGTCGGTCGGACAAGCACACAGACAGCGCACAGGCAGACACACAGACAGATAGAAACACAGAATTTTAGCATGCATGGGGACGCCTATAGATATAGTTAGCTATATATGATCTTTTACTTGTTTTGGCTTATTTACAGGTTTGCTGTTTCTTCACCACTCTGCTAAGTGGTCAAGTTCAAATTCAGTGATCTCTATATTATTTGATGCAGGAATCATGCATGACCAGATATTGGTTCCTGCATCATTTGAAGATTCGATTTCCTGCATGGAGCAATTTTAGACCGGTATAATGGTGGTCAAGAAATTGACAGACCCATTGCAAGACCAGACCCTGTATGATGCTTGCATTGATAGATTTTAATTGATGGTTATATGGTTATGGTTATTTAAATGTGTAAATTATTCCACAGAACTTTGTACAATACACTCGATTGAGTAGCAAAACAAGTACCCATTTGTATAAAAAATCAAGAATTGTCATGGAGACCAACTGCACGGCAACGCAAATATGCCTTCCCTGACATGTGTCAAAAGCCTTGGAGAAATCTACTGACACCAAGAGAGCATACGGCTCATATTTGACTGTATTCCTCCATCTCTGTATTTATTTATTTATGTATACACGTATTTTTATGTGCACCCAATTTATACATAATATAAATTATTATATTCTGTGTACGGTTAAAGTATATTAAAGGCCGAGTGGCGTGCTCATTTGTGGCTGGAGGGTGATGCTGTTGACCCTGGTTGGGTTGGGGTCAATCATTAGGGGTCCGAACGACACTAAGCAGTTCCCTTCACCATCTTAGCTTCCGGTTGCTGCTGTTGTTGCTATTGGTTACGTTGGTGATGCAGGCTCAGCCCAATGGCATCTATTACGGCTTTTCCTCCCTGCATCCCGCTTCCCTGCCTCCTCCCACTGTCCTTAGGGGACGGGTGGCGCTGGGTTTTATTAAGGCCCGTCCCCCGTAATCGGATCGGTTGTTGGCCCCAGGGCCATTGACAACCAGTTAGCGCTTTATGCATCCGTGGGTTCCATGGTTGGGGAGGGCGGGACTTATTTGTGAGTTTGGTGTGAAGGCAAATCAGGACCGGGATATGTGTGAGGTCGGTGTGAGGATGAAAAAACCTGCCAGACCTGGATAGTTTTTAGTTTGGTGTGAAGACAAATTAGTACCGGGCATATGTGTAATTTAGGTGTGAAGAAAAATCATGAAAATCCAAATGTCTTCAACCACTGGCGAAATAGAGGTAGATATATAAAGGAGAAGAAGCTCTTGTCGGAGATTGCATGGAAGCCTGTTCCAGGGAATCCAGGGTGAGGAACCGACCACTGCAAAGATTCATCCATGGCATTATGGCAGAACGAGATGGGGAACAACCATGATTACCCAGTGTTGCAGGACGAAGAGATCTGCGACCCAAGTGAGGATGACACTGAATGCATAGCTCTCGAAGCTAGGATGGGGCACAACAGACCAACAGCTATGCAGCGGCAAAGGCATATCAAGGCATCTTCGCATGGGCAATACAGTTCCATGTAGTAAAATATATGATCATATACGGAATAGAGAGTGACAACAGCTACCGCGGTAAAGCGACAACAATTGCGGTAATGCCGCGGTAATGGGGACTCTCGCGGTAATACTGGAAGGAGCCGGCAAGAAACCTGGGTGATGTTAAGAACTTGAGAACATCTTCGTCATCAAGACTTGGGCAATACAGTTCACACATGTAAGCTGTAAAATATATGATCATGGGATGGGGATGGGGAGAAAACTTCGGAATGCCACCAATTGCGGGGCAGAGCTGTGGAGCAGCTCTTTAAACGGATTGAAGTTGATTAATGAAGTTCAGCTTTCTTCATAACAACTTGCTTTCTAAATAGGCTGTGACTAGCGGACCGCCAGGCGGAAATAGCGGGCCGCCAATCTTACGTGCCTCTGGAGAGACAGGCGGACCTCAAATTTCGAATACTAGCGGTTGGACTAATTTAAGTTTCATTACGCTAAGGTGGAAAAAGATATATATTTCCTTTCAAATTCCAGATCACTTTAAAATTCGCCTCGCAGGGAAATAGGTAAGTTTTAAAATGATGCCGGGCGAACCACAAACCGTTGAATTTACATTCCAGCACGCTGACCACTCGACTACGGAACAGCACACAATCGTAAAGAATAATATTGGATCTTATTCTGCGTGTTCGCTTCACTGACTTTTTCATAGATTCAAAAGTCTTTGCATCACGCATAGTTAGATTATTTAAATTAGTAGTTTCATACACTTTCTTTAAATTTTATAACTCGTTAAAACAAAGCCAACAACTTTTGCCCGACATCGTGATCTGACGTGACTGGCGATTGGCTAGTTTTCTTGCGGACCGCCTGACGGTCCTCTAGTCACTGCGTACTATAAGGTTGGATTGGCTAAGATATATATATATTTCCTTTCAAATTTTGCGATTTCAGCAACATGCAGATCACTTTAAAATTCGCCTCGCGATGCCGGGCGAAGAATAAGCCGGCATCTTCGCCGCGGAATCAAACCACATAAGCTCGTTTCGAAGATTGGGTTCACGCCAGGCTACTTAAAGCTAAGCACCAGCTTATTCAGGAGCGCTGCGTCAAGTTAGAGGGGGTTGTCCAAAGATACCAAGTGAAAAACAAAGAAGGGATGCCAAAAAAGCAAATTAGATTAATTTGGATTAGATTGGATCATATATAGATATTATAAAATATAGATCACAATTTATGACATTTACTTATATGACAGACTGTGAGAGGAGATCTCTCTCTCTCTCTCTGAGAGAGAGAGAGAGAGAGAGAGAGAGAGAGAGAGAGAGAGAGAGAGAGAGAGAGAGAGAGACAGAGACAGACAGACAGACAGACAGACAGACAGACAGACAGACAGACAGACAGACAGACAGACAGACAGACAGACAGACAGAGACAGACAGAGACAGAGAGAGAGAGAGAGAGAGAGAGCTATACATTCATGTATATGCATGTTAGTTATACCACTATATGACAAGCTATAAGTTTCCATTTGCCAATCGATTGAAACAGCATCCGATTAAGTTACGTTTCCATTACATAAAGCTAAGTTTCCACCGCATTAAGCTAACTTTCCATCTGCTAATCGACCTAACAGCATCGCCATTAGGCTAAGTTTCCGCCTTCGTTTTGCACCTTCCCGCCGCCTGCAGGGGCCGCATCGGAGGGGCAGATCAGAAGCCGAGGGAACGCTGGATACAATTAGGATAAGGCGGAACAGGAGCGGGAACCATATCATCACCCACTCCATGACAAATTGTCGCCCGGGGGGTTGCGCCGCCGCCTACCGATGAGGCCGACCCACCCTGGTCTGGGACTCTTAGACGCCGGGTCCTTGCCCTGCGATCACCCCTCTCTCCATAAAGTATCGCTTTTCAAAGGAACCCGACCCAATATATTTACACACACCATACATGCTTCTATCTCCTTCAAGGATATATATACACTATAATATATACATATATATATGGTTGCATTAATATATATATATAATGCAGCCATATTATGCATTAAATATATATATATATATATTTAATGCAACCATGCATATGTATGTATATATATATATATAAACTTTTTTTGTATGTATGCATGTATGTGTATCGATGTGAGATTTTAGCAGCAATATAATTATGGTTCGAGGCGTCTAAAGATGCGTGAACAACGTGAACGTATAATAAGCAGTGGTGTAGTCGAGGGTATACGCGGGTATACGGCGTATACCCACTGACAATTATTAGCAAGCACCGTATACCCACTGGAATTTGGTGAATAACGCGGGTATACGGTTAAAATGTTTGCAAAAGTGTTGGTATACGGCGCAGATAGCCCCATGTTTAAGTCCCGATTCAAATTTGGTCACTTCTTCATCGAAGCTTTCTGTGGTAATTGACGAATCACCACAGTCGGTAAACAAGCTGTTTTAGTTATCCATATAAAGCGGTCATTGACAGTGCGAACACTCTCCATTTGCTGAAATCCCAAGCTCTTGCCAGAAAAATCCCAAGATTGGCCAAAAGTGTGCCCAAAAATCTCAAGTTACCGAAAAGGAAAAAGATGTGATGAAATATGAAATGCGTTTTCACTTTTAACAATCACAATTGTTCACAAAAATGCCTATAGTTAAGAACTCGCAAAGAAAAAACCGGAGCATAATATTGAATAAACAATGTTTACAGGTTACAATAATAATAAAATTAATGTCTTTCAGATTGAACGAGTTTTTCTAATCTGATTCGCTGCCACTGTTGCAAAGAACGGTAAAAACTAGTCTGTAGACCTTAGAAAAAATCCCAAGATTGCTAGGCAAAATCCCAAGATCCCAAGTCGGATCCCCATATTCCCAAGATCTTGGGAAAATTCCCAAGCAGTGGTCGCACTGGTCATTGACAACGAAGAGCCAGTTTTTATATTTTTATATTGCTGGACCTCATTGAACTGGGGCACAGACAGCTGCGGCCACAGCTATGAAGAGTTATACATGCATGTATCGATAGTCTGAAGGTTCGATAGTCCGAAGTTTTCATGGTTAAACCGTATTTTACGTTGCTAAATTATAGTGTCACTTTAAAATGGAAACTGGATTGATGAAAAAAATTGTTTCCCTAAATGGAAGTGGGATTGAGGAAAATATTTCCTGTGTTTAAATAGAAGCTGGATTGATCGAAATAATTTTTCCCGTAAATAGAAGCTGGATGGATGAAATTAAGTTTTCGATTCAATAGAAGTTGAATTGATGAAAATAATTGTTTCTGTAAGTGGAAGCTGGATCCATGAGAAATTTCTTTGCTTAAATAAAAGTTCCATTGATGAAAAATATTTCTTTCGTTAAATAGAATTTGGATTGATAAAAGAATTTTTTTTTATTAAATGGAAGTTGGACTGATGAAAAGATTTCTTGATGAAGTGGAAGCTGGACTGATTATAGTCATCATGCACATATAGGTAGACTGCATGCTTACTTATCAACGTCAAGTACGGCATTGAAGACATTAAAATAATTTAGCAATCTAAAATACGGTTTTACTGGTTTCATTTATTGTAGCATATAGTTTGAGCATCGATCCAACTTCTACTTACACTAGGACATTTTTGATCAATCCAGCTTTCACTTAAACTATAAAATATTTTCATCAGTCCAACTTCTATTTAAGCAAGAATTCGCTTAATCGATCCAACTGCTACGACCATAGGATCTTCGGACTATCTAGCCTTCGGACTATCGAACCTTCGGATTATCGACCTGTTCCCGTTACAACACATTTCATTCATTCCATCCCTCCTACCTCCGCCAGTTGTTCACGGACTGTTCAACCCGTTCCTCTTCCACCCTCACACTGCTCCGCCCTTCCGTCACCTCATCACTAAAATTTGCAAATCGCTCCATAACTGTACCGCCTCGTTGGAACAAATTCCAAAAGTGCTACGACAAATATCCGATCCATCCCACGAACTCACCAAAACCTCACCTCTTGCTCCACAGGTCTTCCACTCAAAACTGAAAACACTGCTTTTCACGAATCCAATTCCGATTCCTTATCTTCCTCTCACCTCCCTCGACATTTCAACTCTAAGCATCATGCACCCTATATAGCCGTCTGACTGCCTGCCTGCCTGCCTCTCTGGATCTTGACCCTCTGCCTATCGATTCTGTTTTGATTAAGCGCCTGTTCCCGTGACTTCGCTTTTGTGGGCGCTCTAGAAATCTCGAGTTTCCGATTACGTTTACGAAAGTTGTTACTCTAGAGAATTGCTTGCAATTAGCCGGTTTTACGAAAGAGTAGGCCTCTGGGACAGGTGCATACTCTAGGTTTTTTCTGAAGTTAAGCTATCATTGTTTGTTGTAGCTGCAGCTCTTCCACTGCATCACAGTCACTGAGCCAGTCACTGACTTATTTATATAAATTATTTTGGTGGTATGGTTGAACTAATTATGTCATGTTTTGAAACTGCAATACATGAGTTAAATAGTGATATTTATAATAAAAAATACCAAATTTAGTAAAATAAAGTGACTAAAATGGGCTCCATTTGGCAGCAAATGCTCTAAAATGCGTTGTCAGCTGGGGATCCGCCCCATGCAGACCCCGCAGGTGGAGCTTACGACGCTCTCCCAGACCTCTTAGTCGGATTTCCTCGGGCGATGTGCTCCCGAGAACGCAAACACTCTGCGTCATTGGCTCGCGAAAAATTGTTATTATAATTTACAGCAGGGCATATTTTACCTGTTTAAGTGGTGGGACAAATGTCCCACAATGCTCGGATGTGTCCCACTACTGATTTGAATAAATGTATCGCGCGTGAGCGCGAAAAATTTTTTTTCACCCTTTTTTCAATGAACACTTCAAATTCACAAATATGGTATGATTTACAGTATACCCACTGCTTTTCTTACCACTATATACACCACTGATAATAAGCTTATACTTAGGCTTATAATTCCATACTAAACAGATTCGCCATCGGAGCACGCAGGATTTAAAGGATACACAGCAATATTTACACACAGACATATATATATATATATATATATATATATATATATATATATATATATATATATATATATATATATATACAATACAAATAATACGGGCGTCTTTTAATAATGCATAGTAATCACGTAATAAGTTAAATTCTATTAAAAACAAACTAACATGATGCTACACTTGAGACCGCTATAGCACTTGAGACCGAAAAAATTCGGCAAACGAAATCTCGAGTTATAATAAAGTGAGTAATAAATGACTAAGTGAGTCAGTGAGTAAAAAGTGAGTCCGTGAGTAATAAGTGACTAAGTGAGTCAGTGAGTAAAAAGTGAATCAGTGAGTAATAAGTGACTAAGTGACTAAGTGAGTAAAAAGTGAATCAGTGAGTAATAAGTGACTAAGTGAGTCAGTGAGTAACAAGTTAGTCAGTGATGAGTCAGTGATCGTTGATCGTCGGCCCCTATACATACCTGAGTTTCGCTAAGGCTGAGACTGGTTGCGAGGTCCTTCCTTTCCTGTCCGACGACATACTGATTCCCATCGAAGGCTTCTTCCAGTCGGACCAACTGATTGGGGGAGAAGGCCGTTCGGATGCGCTTCGGCTTCCGGTAACCATGGAAACAGGAAAAGGTTGACGTCAGATCGTCAACGTCAGCAATACTACCACCTGTGAAGGACATCAATCGATTCCATCTGGCATTCAGTGATGCTTATAATTATATGGAAGATTCAGAGGATGGGATATATTTACTGTCATCAAGCGCCTCAGGTTATCATCACTTATGTGTCAATGCGCGTGCTATTTCCATAGCAACAGTAGGTCTAGCAGTAAAAATGATAATATAATAATAATGATAATGATAATAATAACAATAATAATAATAATAATAATAATAATAATATAATAATAATAATAATAATAATAATAATAATAATAATAATAATAATAATAATAATAATAATAATAATAATAATAATAATCATGACCTTTCCAGCGACTCCAGACGACGAGGCTTGATTTTCCAGACACTGTCCCCTGCTCCTAAATCAATTTTTTCCAAATCCTGAGGGATAATATACCTAATAATAATAATAATAATAATAATAATAATAATAATAATAATAATAATAATAATAACAATAATAATAATAATAATAATAATAATAACAATAATAATAATAATAATAATAATAATAATAATAATAATAATCATATATAATAATAATAATCATAATATTAATATTAACAATATTAATATTAATATTATATCAATGTATGCATATGTACATATGCATACGTATGTTGTATACGTATTATGTATATATGCATACATGTATGTATGCATGTGGGCTATGTATTTATGTATGTATACATGCGTGTATATATTAGCATATATATATATTATATATATATATATATATATATATATATATATATATTTCTGGTCAGATGTATATACATGTCTGAGACCAATTACCAATATAAACGCGCAAATGAGGAGCTAATTGGCTGAATATTATTGTGTGAGAGCTTAATTACATATATATATATATATTATATAGATAATATGCATATATATATATAATATATATTTATATATATATATAAACGGATTCACTGGACTGTGTCTGTTTATCTGGTATGACCAGTGAAGCGAGAGGTCGTTTAGCCAGCGGCCATAGGACTAATTAATAAACTGCAGCTTCCGCAGCCAATTCGATGCCATGCAGGCTGTGTCGAAGAAGTGTCACAGTTGAATGTATGCATCAGACGAAGGGTTTGTTTGACGCATCAACTCAACCATGGAAGCGGTTCACTTTGACCGAATTCAAGGGAGGGTCATGCAGTTGACCTATAGTTGACCAACGAGACTGGTCTTAGGAACAGTCAGGGATAATTTTCTAATTGGGGTATAAGCCTATATACACTGTGTCCGGAAAAATTCCGACCCCCTGAGATACGAATGAGAGAACTAGTAAATTGTCATCAATTTTTAAAATTCCAAAAACAATTTAATCCTGAAATATTAGTGAACTATAATTTATGTTCAAAATGTCCGCCATTGGCTTCAACACAAGCTACGAGACGCACACGCCACTGACTAACGGCAGCATCGACGACCAGTTGATCAAATTCATCCCAAGCATTAACAATTCGCTCACGGAGTTCTTCAATGTTTCTGACCTTTGTCTTGTATACCTTCTCCTGCATTATTCCCCAAATTTTATAATCAACAGGATTTAAGTCCGGACTGTTTGGAGGCCAAAGATTTGGAGGTATAAAATCTGGAGTCTCCTTTATCAGCAGTTCGACAGTTTCACGTGCTCGGTGAGCTGGAGCACCATCTTGTTGAAATGTGTAGTAATCTGAATATTGCCTGATATCAGGTAATAATTTTTCCAACAACAAAGAATCTCGATAGTAAGCTCCATTTATTTTAACGCCAGGTTCTATGAAATGTATGTCTGTTTTACCAAGAGCAGATACACCAACTGAAACCATTACTGACTGGCTGAATGTTGGGCGAGTACTAAGCAAACGATTAGCTGGGATGTTTTTCTTCCGAGTTCCGGTGGCAACGTACAGACGATCATTTTGACTGTTCTTTGGTGTGGCGATGGTAAACAACTTTTCGTCTGTAAACCAAATAAAGTTTACCATTTCATCAGGATAGCGATCTAACAAAATCCTTGAACGCTCGAGCCGTGCTTCCTTGTTGGCTTCTGTTAATTCAGTCGCTCGTCTTTTCTTTAAACACTTTAGATGAAGGTCATTTTTGACAATTTCGTGCACTGAAGTTTTTGAAATTCCAGTCTCTCGAGCGATTTCTCTTAGCGTTAGATGTGATTGAGGTCGATCTTCTTGACTTAAAACGAGATCCTCAACTTTTTCGATATTTTCAGTTGTCCGTGCAACTCTCGGTCTACCGCTACCCTTGCGACGCTTACACGATTCGGTTAGATCAATTTTTCGTATAAGGTACTTTAGTCCACCTAATGTCCAACCCTTGTTCGGAAATTTTTTCAGAAACTTCTTGGCTCCATATTTCTTGTTTTGGCGTAAAAATTTTATAACAATTTTGTCTTCCTCGCTAAACGCCATTTTCTTGCAACTTTGTTTACAAAAAAAAAAACCTCAAATACGTCACTATGACGTAAGTTTAAACGGGGCCGTTAATACATTACAAAGAATTTCGTTTGTAAGTATGTCAAGATGAAAATGCTTTTGTATTTTTTAAATCGATTATTATCTACTATAGTTTTTTTAACCACATCTGTGGGGGTCGGAATTTTTCCGGACACAGTGTATATGTTAGGTAATTATCAAACATTTATACCAAGCCCCCATATTGGGTGGTATACAAGCGCCGGGCTCATATGTTTAGGTTCAAATCCTTCCATGAGACGGTTATACTGTATCTATACAATATAAGAAACCCTGAGCAAGCATTTGCCGCACTGCAGTGCGGACTTGTAAGAAACGATGGCCTCTGCAAAAGTGACCATGCACAGTGATTTGGTCAGCTCTGTCAAAGGCCTTCGTGTTCCTGCAGTTACACATCTTGTCTTTCATTCGGCGTTCATTCATATCTATAAGTTGTTCTCGATCTGGAACTCTCTACCTCTTTATATTCGCAACTCTCTCAGCGAGACTGCATGTCTTTAGCTCTAAACTGAAAATCCATCCATCCATCCATCCATCCCATCCATCCATCCATCCATCCATCCATCCATCCATCCATCCATCCATCCATCCATCCATCCATCCATCCATCCATCCATCCATCCATCCATCCATCCATCCATCCATCCATCCATCCATCCATCCATCCATCCATCCGTCCATCCATCCATCCATCCATTACATCAAACAATAATTCATATAGCCCCAATTGGTAAATCTCCCTAGGCATCTGTGACGACTGACCTGTGATCCTGGGTCCGTTGATAGCTAAGGCGGCAGAGTGTCTCCTTAGAAAGGGATTCGGCCAAGGCAGCAACGGCATCAGTTCACTCGGCGCAGATCCCCTCCAGACCAAGTCCTTGACCAACGATCCACCATCCACGTACCTGAACACCATCCTCTGGGACCCTGGACCAACGCCGACGCTCTCCAGGGTGTTCCGACCACCAAGGGGTAGAGCAGGGAGACCTAGAACCGACTGTGCCCCACCCTGTAAGTGGAATGTCTCCCTGTTGCTGATGTAGGGGCTCAGAAGAGCAGCGGCGAGAAGGGCGTCTTCGTAAGGCGGTAGAGGACGGAACCCCTCGCGCTGGTTTGCCCCCGCAAACAAGGACATCTCCGGGAGTGTTGCAGGGCTGTCTACCCTTGACCTGGAAGTAGGGTTCGGACTATGGACAGCGAGTGGAGACGATGGAGAAGGAGGAGGAGGCGGAGAGGGAGAAGGGGATTTTCCCACAATCGATTCTATTGTGAAGAGCGCCCTCTTTCGACCGGAAATGGTCGCCATCTTTGTACCGGAAGTAGTAATGGCAGAATTTCCGTTATCCAGGGTTACCCTCTGAAGGTGTCCAGACGATACCACGATGGATATTGATCGATTTCTTCGCTAGAAACAGACAAAGGTTTCCTCAATCCAAAGTTAGCAAAGCTCCGGGATTTCGCCTCAAAGTCTCGATAATCCTTAATCGATTAATCCAAAGCACGTCTATGACTTCTGGCTTCAATTACCACACCACTAGAATCCGTATAAGTCAATGCCAATCAAACACACTTCAACCAATGGCTGAAGGGAGTAATCGCCAACCTGGCGATGATTGGACGGGTGCAGAGAAGGCGGGGCTTGAGTCGTCCAATAAGAAAGAAGCTGTTTAAACGGGGGCTGGGCTAAACAGAAAACAGATGAAGTCATTTGAAACGGCTGTAAGTAATTTCTAATTAATTACTCTAATTGCTTTTCTGCCGTTCAACGCTAATCGGTCTACGCGGTAAGTGCTAAACAAAGTACCTCAACGAAATAAACTGTTGACCTCATTGAGTGGGAAATGGCTGGGAAGTCGAACAAGTGGGTCTACCGTCTTGCCTTCCCTTACCACAGTATACATTACCTCACTCATATTACCTTCCCTTCCATTACCATCCCTTGCCTTGCCACGCCTTTCTCTTCCTATACACTTTCCCTTCCGTTCCATTACACTCCATTACCTTTCCTTCCCCATCCATTACCTTCCCATCCATTCCATTACCTTTCCTTCCATGACCTTCCATTACCTTCCCATCCATTCCATTACCTTTCCTTCCATGACCTTCCATTACCTTCCCATCCATTCCATTACCTTTCCTTCCATGACCTTCCATTACCTTCCCATCCATTCCATTACCTTTCCTTCCATTACATTTTCTTTCCTTCCATTGCCTTCCCTTCCTTTACCATTACCTTCCATTATCTTCCCTTCAATTTCATTACCTTCCCATCCACTGCCTTCACTTCCCTTCCATTACCCTTCCTTCCATTATCTTCCCTTCCATTCCATTGCCTTATACCTAGCCCCCTTACCTTACCAGTCGGGAGTTCGGGGCCAAGTCTCCACTATAGGGTAGGAATTTGTTTCCCATTCAGCTACACTGAGTACATGGACCGTATTCACACTGTCAATGGAACAATCAGTTCATCCGACCCTCATATGCCGAGGCCTAGTAAAATGAAGTCGCTTACACTTCGTACATGGCTACCTCTAGGGCCAGTTTAAAGGACAGCTCTACTTCTTCCACATGTAGTAATAGGTATCCTTACCGAAATGTGTTATGGGCTACGGTATTCAGTTGGCTACAGTGCAGCTCTGAACCGCTCGGCAAAGGAGAGGAAATGAGAAGACCCCGGGTTTTGCGACAATATCATAAAAAAATACTACTTTCTGTCGTCTCTGCCCATATTTACACACAAGGAATAACCAAAAGTTCTTATTATTGTTCTTTGCAAAGTTCTTCACATGGTACACGATGCACATTATTGGGATACGCAATAACCTGCCTCATAATAGTCTAGGCACAAAAATGAAAAATCTTGTTTGAGAGGCAAATCATGTTCATATTTGGAAAAATCCTTTTCCCACTAATTCGACCCTGCTGTTGCCAAGCTGGATTTTTGGCCTTAAGAGTCATTCAAGGTCACTTTAAGGTCAGAAAAATGAAATCTAGCAAGTAGAATCAACCAAATAGAACAATATTTGGCTGAGTTATGGCCTTTTACCCTTGATTTTGACCTTTTGACCTTGAATTGACCTTTTGACCTTGAATTGACCTTGGGACATGTTAGCCTTTAAGTACTATGTAAATGTAGTTCCTATCGGCCCGAGCAAAAGGTAAAAAATCACCTAAATAGAACAATATTTGGCGGAGTTATGGCCTTTTCCCCTTGCTTTTGACCTTTTGACCTTGAATTGACCTTGGGTCATGTTAGCCTTTAAGTACTCTGTATTCTCAAATGTAGCTGTTATCAGCCCGAGCAAAAAGTAAAAGAATCACCCAACTAGAAACGTATTTGACTGAGTTATGGCCATTTCCCCAGATTTTCCTCTGAAAGTGCCCTTTTTGACCTTAAAATAACCTTGGATCGTCTTACATTTAGTAACCTTGTTTCTTACCACAGGTAGCCCTTATCAAGTCGAGAAAAAGCAAGTAAGAATAAACCGAATTCAGCAATTATTGGCTGAGATCTGGCCATTTTTCTCTGATTTTTGCAAGATTTCATTTTTTATGACCTTGAAATGACCTTCAGGTCAAAAATCCAGCCTGGCAACAGCGATTTTCGTAATCAGCAGGGTCGAATTAGTCTAAAAAAGTATGTTGCCAAAAATGAACATGATTTGCTTCTTGCACGAAAATTTCAGTTTTTTGCGCCTAGACTACTCGCCTTGTAAAGCGAAGAGTAACGGTTTGAGCTTGCTACTCCTCTGAGACGGTTATTGTATTATTTGTATAGGGACCCTGAGCAGGTCCTTCACTGACAATTGCTCAGGGCCATCGACTGATATTTGATCGTTGGATAGTGGCGCTTAGTAAATGCATACCGATAATAAGAGCAACAACAAAAGACAAACCAACAATAACAACAATGACTAGAACAAAATTAATAACAATACCAATTGTACATTGATACTTACCTCAGTGACATCCGATTATCGCTCACACAGCTAATTAACTGGTCTCTTGTTCAGTCAGGGACAAGAGAAGACAGCGCTGCCACCTGGCGAATGCATCAGTTGCGTGATTCTGAGGTTCCTCCACCAATGCAGCCAATCACCCACTGTTATCTGCTTCATGCTTCTTTACTGTAACAGGTGTCCCACTCCAAATGAAAGTCTCAACTCTCCAAGAACTTCTACCCTAACTGACGTGATCCTCCGCCTTCGTCGATATCTCGTCCTTATGGAAACCCGTCCTCTCTCTTCTCTCTGTGTCTCTCTGTCTCTGTCTCTCTGTATCTCTGTTTCTGTCTCTGTCTCTGTCTGTCTCTCTCTCTATCTCCGTCTTTTTCTCTCTCTCTGTCTCTCTCCTTTCTCTTTCTCTCACTCCCTGTGTCTCTCTGTATGTCTCTCTCCGTCTGTCTGTCTCTCTGTCTCTGTCAGTCAACAGGAAAAACCTCTGTGACTCGATCGTAGCGCTCGTGAAGAAGCCGGTGCCCTGCGCTTAGCTTTAGAAGTTCAATAATGTAAGAGATAGACATTATGCTTTAGAGTATCGTTTCGGAACTTTGGAGGTTACGACTTCAAGTAACATTCGGTCTAAGACATCTAGCGAATAAAGTAGAAAACATTGCCAATTATAGATCTGCTGTACAGTGTTTCATGGCAGGATGAACCATTGCAAGGCGCAAACTAGGTCGTTTTGAAGCTAACCCATTAACGACAAACCACAACGCGATCGTAATCGTAATCTCTATATTCTAAAGTACTATGAGTTACTTAAAAGCTAAACACTGGGCAAAATCTTATTCACGAGCGCTGCGTCATGCCAGCAGGGTTGTCCAGAAGTCCAGAACTCCGAACAACTGGCTGTTCTCGTAATCGTAAGCTCGATTGTGTACCGCGCTTTCTGGCTGGATTAGAGCTAAAGGTTCAACAGGGTGCAACTGTACTATTTATCGACGTTCAAGCTCTGTTGCTCATCAAACAGAACCGCAAAAGGATATAATCTGCTCTGCTGACTCCTCCAAATGGTGAACTTCGACGTTTCTTTAAGCGAACTTGACTGACAGGGAAAAACATCTGCGCTTCTCTGGAGACTGGGGTTTCCCAATGAATTCGCTATCCTTTGAAGAGATGGCTCCCATGGCGGATGGCGCCTTATTCCTAGTAGTTCAGATTTAGATGCGTTTTACTCTAGCCTTAAAACCATCCTTGTCAGCCGAGAGTTGGCTCGGGAGCGGCCCTGAGTAGTAACCGTTTGAGGGCGCTACAATAAATCTTTACCTATGAATGAATGCTTGTGTTCATGACTATGTCCATTCCTCATTTGAACTGTCAACTTCTCTGTCTCAGTCTCTCTATAAACTCTTTCTGTCTCTGTCAATCTGTTGTCTTTCTCTTTCTTGTCTCTCAGGCAACAGGAATAGGATCCCCAGATTCCCCATTCCCCACGCAACAGAAGAAGCTGATACCCTGCGCACAGCTTAAGAGTTGCGCTTCACACACCAACTTGGAGTTTAACGACTTCAAGTAACATTCGGTCTTAGACATCTAGCGAATAAAGTAGAAAACATTCCCAATGAAACTGATCCATGGCAAGACGAACCCTTTCAAGGAGCAAAGTAGGTCGTTTTGAAGCTGATCCAGCTAGCGTCAAACCACAACGCGATCGTAATCGTAATCTCTAACAGTCAACTATTTATATTGCGCTTTAGTTATCGTTATTTGTGATCTTTCCTGTTCTATCAGATATATCAAATATAGCCTATAGGCCATAGGGGTTGAACGCATGCTTAGAAATACCTTTACAGGACATCAAAGATCTCACAATGACACTGCAATTAGACCTAGACTCTCCTAGAGTTTTGATGTGCCATCGGTTGACGCCTCATGCATTAGACACCCAAAGTAGTTACTAATTACAATTGCAATTACAATTACACGGTATACACAGTTGCTAAACAACGGAGTGACTGGAGATAAACCTAGATTTATTTCTTGGGCTGGTTTAGTCAGACGTTTAAATGGAAGATTGTTTCAGAAGCACTGAAAAAAGCACGGTGCTACAAAAGTCGTCGTATGGTAGGGCCTAGTAGGGGAACCATCAGATCTCCACAGACCTCAAGGCTCAAGCGCATTGTTTTGAACGCGGTCCTTAGCGGTTTGATTTTGAGTTGAAGAGTTAAGTAAGTAAGAAACTAAGTAAGTAAGGAAGTAAGTAAATAAGTAAGGAAGTAAGTTTGGTGGTTAGTAAGCTTATGTTCTTTTATTATTTTAATTTAGGGTGACCGGCGAGATGAAAGGGTGACCGGCGAGATGATAGGGTGACCGGCGAGATGAGTCCTATGTGACTTCACCGGTAGCCCACCACTCGGTTTGTAAAATTGTGTGTATTGTCATTTTGCTTTATTTTGTGGTGAATAAACTACTTACTTACTTACTTACTTACTGCTAACCGCATTTTGGTTTGCATGAGAATCACATTTCATGTGTTGGGAAACCTAACATAATAATATTATCGTAATAAAAGTCTTGGTGCGTCGTCTATATTCTCGGCATTAAAACGCCTGCGTAAATCATCCTCAATGGTGTCAATGTTGTCAATGTTCCTTTATATAAGGTCTATTTCTTTCTTGCCTGTCGTAGACACTGTTGGTCGTGAATTGACCGAAACTTGTGCCTCCGCCCATTGGAGATATCGCCGGGTTTTCTGGTCGCTCTTTCAAGTGTTTCTTTGCTTTCATTTCGACAGATATCAACGAACCTTTTGCCACTCTAAGTAATAATTATGGCTTTGCGATACGTTTTCACGACTGATTAAGAAATCAGAGCAGGAATCAAATTTCGTAATCTTAGTCGTAATTGTGATCTCAAATTTTCTCAAGCTCTACTCTAAAGTTAAGCGAAGGGCACCAGCTTATTCACGAGCGCTGCGTCGAGTCAGGCAGGTTGTCCAGAGATTCCAGTGGAGGTCCGAGTCCGATTGTCAGAGACCAGAAAGAGAAGGCAGAAGAGACTTGTTTGTTCTAAACGAACTTTGGCCCCATTTATGTTAGCTGCTTCATCCAGGAACTATGTCAAGTGCCTATACATAAAAGGTGCTACATCACTTGCCTATACAGGCGCTACAGTTACAGTCGTTACTGATACGGTCGTTCGAGTCAGAGTTCCAGGTCGTTAAAGTTTCAGGTCGATACAAGTTCCAAGTCGATAGAATTCCAATTGGTCGTTAGAGTTCCAATTCGTTAGAGTTAAAGTCGTTAGAGTTCCAAGTCTTTAGAGTTTCAAGTCGTTAGAGTTCCAATTCGTTAGAGTCGTTAGAGTTCCGTTAGTTCCAATTCGTTAGAGTTCCAAGTCGTTAGAGTTGTCGCTAGAGTTCCAAGTCGTTAGAGTTTCAAATCGTTACAGTACCAAGTTCCAATTCCTTAAGAGTTCCAATTCGTTAGAGTTCCGTTCCACTTAAGAGTTTCAAGTCGTTAGATCGTTAGAGTTTCCAGTGTAGTTCCAATTCCTTAAGAGTTCCAATTCGTTAGAATTCCTTAAGAGTTCCAATTTGTTAGAGTTCCAATTCGTTAGAGTTCCAAATCGTTAGAGTTCCAATTCGTTAAAGTTCCAATTCGTTAGAGTTCCAATTCGTTAGAGTTCCAAGTCGTTATAGTACCAAGTCGTTACAGTACCAAGTCGATAGAGTTCTAGTGGCCACCTACCCTAATATACAGAAATATGAGGTCACTAAACCTTCGTATAGACGTGACTGCCGTTTAGGGTTATAGCTCAAGGGGTCACTGCTTCTATAGTTCTATATATACTCACCAACACACGCGCACATACACACACACACATACACGCAAACATATGCACACACATATATACACGCACGCTTCTACTGTACACGCGTACACACACACGTACACATACACTCACTGACACATGCACATGCACACAAACCTACATACACGCAAACATATGCACACACACAAAACACACACACATACATATACGCACACGCACACACATGCACACATGCAAACACTCACTGAGACACACACGCACAAAGAGACTGCAGTGGTCATAAAGCTGTCCTGGCTTCCTCCCTTGCACTCGTTGACGTTCTAAAGGAACGACTATTTTCATTTTTTTATCTTCGTTCTATGTTCACGATAAAACGCTTTCGACCGACGCGGTTCAAACTGCACGACCATCTTCACATCGGCCTACCACTTACAGGCCGCGATTTATAGGCCTGTGCTTCAGGCCTACAGAGCGTGGTTAGGCCTGATCGTTGACCTTCAATGTCTTTTTTATCTCTCTTGGCTCTTGAGAAATCGTTGGACGGCCGGCGAAAAACTGTTTCTCAAAACCGCAAACTTGTTATTCGTTTTTTGACCAGGCGTTAGGTGAGTACGAGTTTCATTGGCTGTTTTTTAGAGGCCGTTTCATTCGCATCTCGGGCTATAGACGGAATGAGTTTTATATTACGAGATCTACTCTGTTAACTGATGATTTTACTTATCTTAATAATATGGAAAATCTCTTTCCACTTCTTCTTTTGTCTCCCAAGGTCATCATCATATTTCCAGTATTCGTCTTCTCTCTCCCTTCACCCACCTTCTCCTTCTATTCTTCTATCTCCTCTACCTCTTCCTTTTCCTTCTACTCCTCCTTCTCTGTCTCTCTCCATCTCCTCCTCTTCCTCTTCCTTCTCCTCCTCCGTTCACTCTAGACAGTGTCTCTGTTTACATCAGTCACGTTGTCATGAGTCACGAACCCGTTTAGACGAGCCTGGTGTCAGCTCTGATGTCTTAGTGGGAAAAGGCCCATAAAGGGCGGTTCAAAATGCATTGATGGGATAGCGCTTCCGATTCTTTTGGTCAGTTCAGCTACAGTTGAAAAGATTCGTGCATTGAATTTAAAGTTCTCATTCTCGTGCTCAAATCTCAACTGAACCTTGCCCCAAAGTATCTTTGTCTCCAAATTCTCCGTTCCCTCTCTGCCACGTCATTGCGTCCTCTCAGATCCTCTGACCGGCTTGACCTTTTCGTTCACCGTGTTAGGACCACAATGGCTCAATCCAGCTCCTTTGCCTGTATAGGTCCCTCTCCATGGAATGGACTTCCTCCTTCTCTACCATCCTCTCTGGTGGCATCTCTAGTTCTCTACCCCTTTCTCTCACTTTACAACCTTCCTTTTCTCTCGGCGTACCTCGCACTGGGAGCGCTTCTGAAAGGCCTTTGCTGTGAGAAAATCTTTATAAATTATCAAATACAATACAATACAAGATTCGTGCATGTAGCGAATTATATTTCGAACTCTGAACTTCTGAAGCTCCGTTGTCGTCGAACTGTTTATTAACTAATTCCACGTTAAAAAAACTCGAGCACATAATTATTATTATTTTTTGTTGTTGCCCCGAGGTATACAGGATCCTCAGGGACTTAGATATTACTATAGCTGATGTGATTTGTCTAGAGATGACCCTACTCTTCGGTTATTATTATTATTATTTTTTTTAAAGACTTCATTATTAACTATTTAGAATGTAAAATATCCGGAATGGCCCTATTCGTTATTATTATTATTATTATTATTATTATTATTATTATTATTATTATTATTAATATAATGTCGACGAAAAGCAGATGGCGTTTCCGCGTTGGAGAGCTACCGAGAATCTTTGGAAAAGGTAGCTTGTCTCTTGCGTGTCATGGGTTGCATCGGTTATCCTTCGTCCCAAATCAAGCACAAAATTCAGTCCTTCAGAACTCCAGGAACCGCTGGACTCCAATGCAACCGCCACAAAAGCATGCGTTCTGGTGATTGTGGCGTATTTTAATGTCTTGGCGGCGGCTGCCCGGTTTGCGGCCTCACCCGCTTCGGTCGATGTTGTTGCCAGATGTGACTTTGCAAATGTGTCAGAAACGGTCACGTCCCAAGTGAGGCACCTTCCGCGTGACCATGGGATAAGTGTTACGCCGTCTGGTCGTTTGCCGTCTTCTCTGGTGAGACCCAACGGTTCTTTCTGAGAAGGGATGTTCGCTCTTCCAAACGATCTCCATATGATGTCGTTCAGCATGTTGTGCCGTTGTTGCCTGCCAGCGTGTTTTCTGCAGGTAAGACCGTGGAGTCCTCTGGCGTCGACTCTCTCGCCACAGTGACACAAATGTGGTTCGCAGAGTATTGTTCCAAGTCTCATTCCAACCGAGATCCGTATCACTTCATCAGACAAGCGGAGACCCAGTGCAGTAATCGGAGGCGCTAGCAACCAATCTCCCGCGTGTGGTGCCCGGGAGGCTAAGAGACGAGCCCGGTCTAGTGTATTATTATTATTACTACTACTACTACTACTACTACTCCTACTACTACTACTACTACTACTACTACTACTACTACTACTACTACTATTACTATAATTATTATTATTATTATTATTATTATTATTATTATTATTATTATTATTATTATTATTATTATTATTATTATTATTATAACAATAATAGGAGTAATAAACGGCAAGCGGTTTTAATAATTTTACGCTCTCCTTAAAATCTATGCAATTGTAAATGCCTGAAAAGAGCAAACTTGATTTTAAGTTTGACGTCACGTTGTCTTGGCGATGTTTACCTGACTCATACATAATATAATTATAAAATTAATATATGTATATATGTGTGTGTATGTGTGTGTATGTATCGTGTATGTGTGTGTGTGTATGTGTGTGTGTATGTGTGTGTGTGTGTGTGTCTGTGTGTATTCATTTTCCAGCCAATCCGATGAAGCAGAGACCGGTTAGTAACTGAGTGAAGCTATTATAAGTAAGATACATACAGCGAATGCTTCAGTGTTACGTTCAAGGCCTTGTACTCAACACGTTCTGTGCACTGAAATAATATTATCCATTCTTCAATGCTATCACTTACAACTCACAGTCTACACATAATTTATTAAGCGCTTCTTTGAGGGGCTGATTTTCACGCATATTCCACATGACGCTACAAATAGCGTCAGTCACGCCTGGGTGAACTGGGTACGCCACACTGTGTTTCAGTTGGGGTCATTTCGGGGAGGGAGATACACGGACGAGGGACGGATTCAGCTCCAATGATTGTTGCGCCTAATACGAACAAAATTTCCGCCTTATCAGACCAAAAGAGCGGTAGAAGTCCTGAGAGGAATATTTTTGGGCCCAAGAATGCATCTCTCGGGAGGACGTTATTCCAGCCTGTTAGAGTAGGCCTATAATTATTATGGAATCTTTCACATGAACAATCACGGTTCAATGTATTCACTCTTTTAATATGGTAGAAATGTTGCTTTTTCGTATCTTACAATTTCTGTCTGATTTCAAACATATGCAGAATAGTTTTAAAGCCATAAAAAGTCAATTAATATAAAACAGATTGTCATTGCAAACATATTCGATGTGGCAGATGTGCACAGGGTTGCGCAGAAATGCGAATCCGAGGCGCAGTTAATCGTGAAGGGCAGTTATTAAATTAAATATCCAGATGATTGAAAGTCAATGAGGAATAGTGAGTATCTTCATCGAAAAATCAGTTGCGTGTTCCGCGGTTCCATATGTTATATATAACTTATGACCATTGAGATGTATGATATATAAATATGACACTAGAGAGAGTATCTTCTGTCTATATTGAAGTCGGCCGATCAAAACGGCCTTGACCCTTAAGGTATTCAAAATGGCGAAACGTTAGACGTTAAATTGTGTAGTGTTTGGATGTAGCAATTTATTAAAGCCCGAAAACAAGGTCGCTGGAATAGCATTTCATCTGTAAGTTGTTATTTTGTGTCTACTGTACTTTTGCAAGGCGTAAGCTTCGAAAAGAAATTAAACAGTCTCGCTTAAGCTTGACTGTGTACATGAATTTCAACCAATCAAAACGCGTCATTTGATTTCCCATTTACTGCCGAACTCTCGGTAAATGATAGCTCTGGCGAAAACCGTCGATAGTTATATTTAGACCGTCTCACCAGGGGGTCAAGGTCGCTTAGCGATTGTGACTTCACAGCGGCGTGCAGGGACGATACGTCATACTCTCTCTCTCTCTATAGCGCTTATAATATACGTCATAATAACGTATCGTCCTTCTTTGTCGCCAATAGATCTGGAGCATATCCAACGCGAATTGATATACAAAAAGATGGCCTAAAACACTGAAAACTGCTACTACTACAAGTAATCGTTTAGCTGTGAGGCCTGCGATCCGTACTGAACTGATATGGAATTTATTAAAACCCCTAATTGATACC
This sequence comes from Aporrectodea caliginosa, assembly GCA_020284085.1. Lineage (NCBI taxonomy): Eukaryota > Metazoa > Annelida > Clitellata > Crassiclitellata > Lumbricidae > Aporrectodea > Aporrectodea caliginosa. The sequence continues at coordinate 135,608 of JACEVL010001139.1, forward strand.
ATCTGCCTTCATTTGATCTTCTATGATTTGGAATTGCGTTTAAAGATTTCACGGTGTTTTCTGTTGGTACGAAAGTAGTCTTTTACGAAACAGTGAGCTGCATTTTGACTTGCTTTCTCGCGAAAACTTAGAAAAGTTTCTGTTCGCTTGCGGCTTCCGTACAACAATGCTAAGGGGTGCTAGAACGTTCGCGCAGTAGTCGGGAGCGCTTCTGAATGGGAAATCTGGTAGGGGCGCTATATAACAAGTGTTCAAATACAATACACTAGTATTGTCAAATCAGGTACTGCTCACGGACTGTCTCGTGGCGACGACGGGAAAGCCTTCAGTGACAGTGGTTCCAGAGGAATCCGTTCGATCGTCATACGCTGATGTGCTTTCAAGTCCTGCCCCGATGGCGCCTGTGGTAACACAGTCACCAATTCGGCCATACGTTACCCAAGGTGCGAGGTCTCATCCTGGAGGCACACGTCGACGCATTTTTGGATCCAAAAACATGACCACGAGTGCCGCAAGCATAAAGGCAATGCCTAGAAGAATCACAGCTTTTGTCGGTCGTATGCATGGAGATACAACTGAAGTGGAGATGACGACGTTCTTGGAGAATTCAGGCCTCAAAGACGTCCAGTGTTCCAAGATGAGTGTTCCGGCGGGTCGAAACTTTAAGTCGGCTGCCTTCAGAGTCTCTTGTCCAATCATGTACAAAGATTTATTCTACCAAGAATCTACATGGCCAGAAGGTGCAGAGGTACGTGACTGGTATTTCAAAAAGAAGGTCAGCGACATAGCATCTGAAGAAATGAAAATATTGGACAGCAAAAATGGCAGTTGAGTCATTAAATATCTGTTCATTTAATATGCATGGATTCACGTCAGGTGTTGCCATGTTACAAGATTTGTGTATATCCCACCACATTGTTGCCCTACAAGAGCACTGGCTGGCTTCAGATGGAATGAACAAATTAAATATAATTAACGATCAGTTCGTGGTTTATGGTGTTTCTGGTATGTCAGAGGCATTAGGGAGGGGTATTCTGCATGGCAGACCTTTTGGTGGTGTGGCATTTATGTGGCACAAGAGTTTATCTAATCAAATTAAAGTTATTGGGTCAGACATTGAAGGTCGCTGTGTTGCTCTTCAGTTGCACTGTGGTAATCGTTGTCTTATAATAGTTAATGTATACTTTCCGTGTTATTCTAATTCCATTCAGTACAAAGCACAGTTGAATCAATGTTTTGGTTTTATTGAGCATGTTTTGGGGTCTAATGTCCACACAGATATATTAATCTTGGGTGATACTAATTTTCAATGTTCACTGGATAACAGTGGTTATAGTAGTTTTATTAAGCTGATGGAAACTTATAACTTGTTAAGCTGTGATGATTTTACTGGTGGTATTAATACTTATAGGAATGTGGCTTTGAATCAGTCCTCATGCATTGACCATATGTTTGTCTCTGTTCCACTGCATAACTCAGTGACAGAAGGGAAAGTGATTGAAAGTGTTTTCAATCACAGTGATCATAAACCATTAAGCTTCAGCTTGAGGTCTCTCCTAGATAGAAGTGGTAGGAATTTAGCTGTGAAAAATAGTCCTCGGCAGCATTATTTACGTTGGGATAAGGCGAATTTGTCTGATTATTATGGGGTATCTCGTGATTTACTGAGTGAGTGCAGGTTAGCTCAGTCGTTTGCTCAGTGCTCAGTGGGATGTAGCAACCACAACCATCGACAAGCCATCAATTGCATGTATAATGATATTGTATATGCTCTGCAGAGGGCAGAGGCTTCATCTGTTCCTAGAATACAGCATAATTCTTTAAAGCCTTTTTGGAATGAGCATCTGGATGATCTTAAACAAAAGTCCATGTTCTGGGGTATGATGTGGAAGGATGCTGGTCGCCCAAAATCAGGTGAAGTATTTCGTATAAAAACTTCATGTTCTCTTAAATATAAAATGGGTATTAAGCAAGCAATATATGAATTCGAACACAAATTTGATGATAAGTTGTATGAGCATTTTCTAAGTAAGGAACCCAGTCAGTTTTGGAAGTGCTGGAATCGTAAGTTCCATCGATCCATGGCTTCGAATCTCTCAGGCACAGTAAACGGTGTGCATGATGATGTTGGGATTGCAAATGAGTTTGCTAAATATTTTGCTTCTGTGTATCACACTTCTGACATGGATAGTGCTGCTGTCAGTGATTTCAATGTTTTACGATGTAAACGTAAGCTTGAGTCTATACATAATATTAATGTTGAAAGTTTAATACATGTCGAGTTGGTTGATAAATGTATACATGAATTGAAACTTGGCAAAGCGAATGGTCCTGATGGTCTTAGTGCAGAGCATTTGCTTTATACACATCCACTTCTTGTGGTTTTACTGACTGCTATGTTTAGAGGTATGGTTTGTCACGGTTTTGTGCCTGAGGCTTTTGGTAATGGCATTATAATTCCATTGGTGAAAAACAAACTGGCTGATTTGAGTTCTGTAGATAATTATAGAGGAATCACTCTTATCCCGGTTATTTCAAAACTATTTGAATGCATTTTATTAAAGATATGTGCAGATTATTTTAAGTCTGATGATTTGCAGTTTGGGTTTAAGCAGGGTGTGGGTTGTGCTAATGCATTATTTGCAATGCGCTCCTCGATTGATTTTTTTGTTGACAGGGGCAGCACTGTTTTCACAGCAGCTCTGGATATTAGTAAGGCATATGATAGTGTTAATCATTATAAGCTGTATTCTAGCCTCTTAAGGTCTGGGTGTCCAGAGTGGGTGGTTGATATTCTGGTGGATTGGTATAGTAAACTATCGGTTGCAGTGCGTTGGAACAGCAGTATGTCTAAGTCATTCGCAGTTAAGAGTGGTGTACGGCAGGGAAGTTCTTTGTCGCCTTCGTTGTTTAATGTTTTTGTTAATAAGTTCATCGTGGATACAAAAGCAGCAGGCCTAGGTTGTTGTATTAACAAGTCCTGGCTTGGTTGCATCATGTATGCAGATGATATCATTTTGTTATCGGCTTCGGTACTAGGGCTTCAGGCCTTACTAGATAATTGTGATGTCGTTAGTAGTCAGTTAGGCCTGACGTTTAATTGTACTAAATCTTGGTGCTTAGCATTCGGACCTCGATTCAAGGCTTCCCTACCAGATATGTTTCTAGGTCACAAAAAGGTTGAGTGGTCAGAGCAGATTAAATACTTGGGAATCATCTTTTGTGCTGGTAGTAAACTGAGTTGTGATGTAGACTGCATAATGCGCAATTTTTATGCAGCTTCCAATAATATTTTCAATAACTCTTCAAGTTTGTCGGAGTTAATGCAGCTTTACTTACAGCAGACTTATAGCTTACCAGTTTTAAGATATGGCTCAGTTGCTGTGAGATTTTCTCAATCTCAGCTGAGTAAACTAAATGCTTGTTGGAATAATGTTTATCGTAAAATATTTGGTTTTCACAAATGGGAATCAGTAAGAGAATTTATTGCAGGTTTAGGCAGTTTGGACTTTAAATCTATGAGAGTTATTGCTATGTTTAAATTTCTTAAAGACATGCTAACGGTGGATAATAGTACTCTAAATATGCTGTCATTGACATTCAGTTATGGCCATGAGCATATTAATTTAGTTTCTGGTTATGGTTTGTCTGTAAAAGACAACATGTATTATGTAAGATCGCAGGTTCACTACGTTTATGCTTCGAGAGGAGCAATAGTTTGAGTTGTCTCCCAGTCTGTTTGGGAAGGAGTTTTTGTATTTTTGTATTTCTGTTCTAGTCTGCTTAGTTTGCTTAGTTTCTCTGTTCTGCTCTGTGCGAAATAAAGTATATATATATATATAATACAATACAATAAAATATTAACGTAATTGCACACGTTTTTATATAGCAATCATGTGGCCTCGATCTTGTAAATTTTTCAGTGAATTGATCGGGCGAACTCCTTCTTCTACTCATTTGAATGGCTCAGAATGGGTGATGGGTGCCATGCAGTGTTATTTAAGTTTCAGTTTACTTTTCAGTTTCAGTTTCAATTATAGTTTTGTTTTAACTGTCCAGTTTAGCTTTAGTTACAGTTTTCAGAACTTTTCAGTTTCAGTTTTAGCTTCTGTTAACTAAAATAGAACTTTACAGTTAACGATAAACTTACTTTAAATTTTACTGAACTTAAATAACACTGTTGTCGCTAAAGATCATCGTGCAGGTTATACTATACTGCGCTAGTCCGAGATTTAAACCCTTGAAATTGGCTACCATAGCTATGTTAACCGGCCACAACACGCACAGAGACGCATACGCTCATTATACCAGTGTAGCAAACCAGGTCAGCAAAGGACATTTACAATCAACAGTTACAATATTAGATTATAAAACTGTCGCGCTATCACATATATTGCAAAACACTCGTCAACTATACGACCATTGTAATGCTATACCACAAGAGGACACTCGAGCCTTCACTCGAGTCAAGGCCACTTGGCTGGAGTCCACTTCAGAGCCGATCGTATACACTGTGGGATCGTATTAATAGCAGTTAAAAACGGCGGAAAAAACAAGTGTCTTCGTTTAAGGTACTTAAGTTGACCGAATAACTATATTGCACGCATAGAGGTTGAGATCTGGATCTAGTGGGTCACCGTAGCTGATTGGCCAGAGCGCCAGAGAAGTAGTCAATAGGCCCTACTCTAATACAATTAAAAGCAAAGCTACTTTGAATTTAGTAACATCCGACAAGCTACTATAACAGCAGGCGATGGAGATTACTTACTGTAAGCTACTCTGAAACTAATTCACAGTAACGTCAACACTGAGTGCCTAGAGCATTTGCACACCTGTGCTATATCTTTAGATTAAATGAGACGTCAATATGACAGTCGCTGCAATGTAAAGAGCCCAGTTGTTAGTGCCCTTGCAAGCGCCTCAGCTGAATACTCGTTTAGCCCGGTAACCGATCTGAGGATTACTTTCATTAGCTCCAGAGCTCCTAAGTTCGTCCGCAGCTACGTGGTGACCTTTATTACATAAAACGTATAACGTCCTACACTCATGACCTTTGACCTACATACCTAGCCTTTGACCTACATACACGACCTTTGGCCAGGAGTGTAACTTTGCCCAGAAAGTGATGGTCACCTCCTTCGCTGTAAACTACCACAAAATGACTGACGTCACCAATTTATGTAACACAAAAGTAATAAGTAAGTAAGCTAACGTGTAGGCATCTAACAGCTATGCAATGCCGTAGTTAAGTATACGCAATAACACGCTGTCGTTAATCGTAGTTGCTTGAACCTGCTTCAACCAAAATAACAATGTCTTATCAGGAAAAAATGTTGGAGAAGAGGGCCAACCCGGCCAAGCAGTGACGGTGACTGTCACCGACACTTTTAATGACCCGACGCGATACAAAGAGTTACGCCTGTGCTTTTGACCCACAAACATGACCTTTGAAATATTTACACGACCTTTGACATAATATATTATAAGTGGTCTCTGACAATTGGATGAACAGTCAATAGATATGGAGAAGCATGCACACGTCTATTGTTAAGATGACTCATGCACATGTCATAAAATGCACACGTTAACCACGCTATGCTTTCTTAGACTATGGGCTCTCGATTGTCTATTATTGGCCAGCGATGACGCCAACCTAAAATTAGCTAATTCGGTCGAAACCAGTTGATACCCGTAAAACAATGACTCTTTGTGTATCTCTCACTGGCTGTAGTGTACCTCTGTGTGTCGATGTGTGTGTGTGTGTGTGTGTGTGTGTGTGTGTCTGTGTCTGTCTTTCTCTCTGACCTACTCAAGTGCTCATTGTTCTCATTCTTCAGTTCTTCATAAGTTCGTAATATATCTGAGTCCTCAGTTCTCTTCTGATATGCTGATAGTAGTTTCGCTCAATAAATCCACTCATGGAGTTAAAACCATTTGCTTTAAATTATATATATATATATATATATATATATATATATATATATATATATATATATATATATACATAAATATACAGATATAAGTATGTCATATTATAATAGGTTATGGTTATGGTTATGGTTTATAATACAATACAATATTCCTTTATTGACTAATCAAGGTTAATTGACTAAAAGCACAACTGTGTTACATTATGAGGCAGTAAATGGAGATCTTAGCTTGTATTATATATATATATATATATATATATATATATATATATATATATACCATGAACATATGTATAATGTACATATATGTTGTTTATTCTGTTGCTCTGCAGTTGAATTAGAAAGGAACTTTTGCAATGCAACTTTTATCTACAGTTTTCGAAGTTTTCCACTGAAAACAATGTTCTCTCGTTGCTTTTCTTAATTTTCTTGACTTTACTTATAATATTAGCTAGAACCATAAGGTTGCCTCTCAGCCCTCCACTCTATACAGGGTGGGCAGTTAAAAATGAGAACATCGCGTTCAATCGTGTTTAATACAATATCAGATTGTGTTTTGAGTAAATTGTGATAACCTAAATTATTCTACGATGTACTTACTTACCAAAGCAAGCCAGTGCGGCGTATTTGTGCGGCAAGATTTACAACTGAAAGCGTTCAAACGTGTGATGGGGCAGGTGATAACGAAGGCTGTAAATTAAAACGGTGTCAACGAAGTCAGCAGGTAGGCAGGCTACTTGAAATGTTTCCTAACGAAAGAAGTGCACGAAGCATTAATTTTGGTTCACAGATGAAAAGACAATTACAGTTGCCACACCAATTCATTCTCAAAGTGACCGCTTTTATGCTGATATAAGAAAGAAAAGCAAACTCCAGCAACAAGACTCATATAATTATACGAACGTGGATATTTCAGTCGCAGCATCATGGTTTCGGTCGCTGTGTCTCGTATGGGAAAACAATGTAGTGTTTGTTGGACCCGGAGCCAAAGTAAACAGTAAATACTAGTGTGATTACGTTCTAGAAAGAGGTTTATTCTTCATATAAGAACAAGATGTAATCGTCACAATTGGACATTGTAGCATGACGGAGCTCCTTCACACACAGCAAGAAACACTATCAACTTCCTACATCAGGAGAATGTCACCTTCATCGAACCAGACATGTGGCCTCCAAATAGCCCAGGCATAAACCCGGCAGACTATGCTATTTGGGGTGCATAGAATATAGCATTGAGCAAGAAATTACTTGCATTTTGAAAAGAAAAAAAGATATTAATTAAATAAATAATTCAGATTGAACGCGATGTCCTCATTTTTAATGGCCCACCCGGTAGGTGCGATGGTAGAATGAGTAGCAGTAGTATCGGCGCCTAACAGGCTGCCATACAGTTATAAAATCGACTTTTGTTATCAAGTGTTCCTACTATTTCACGTAATCATGATCTGCGATTGGTGAGTTTAAATTTAATAAACGGATATTATTATTACAGTGGTGCACTGAGTGAACTGTTGCGTTGTCATGACGACCAGTCCAGCCGCTGAAACCGAGGATGTTCCGATGCGAAACCGAGGCTACGAGGCTGACTCGACATCCGCTTCCGGTTCACGGTCAGCGGAAGTCATCCGGAACGAGAGATCAGTGGAGGAGGAAGGGGATCCTCAGATGGAGGGAGAGGGACTCTGCAAGCTCCCAGAGTCCAGGTTCTTCTCATCTTCTGCGTTGTCGATGGAATGTCGCAGGAGAAATGGTGGATCATCGAAGGAAGTCTACACGTGTCACCTCTGCTCGTTTGTAGGTAAGGCTCTCGATGATGTCAGGCAGAGGGTGAAAGATATCATGGAGACAGAGAGAGATAGAGAGCACCAGAAGGAACAAAGCCATATCAATTCACTTATCAATCCATTCGTCGTCCACTTGTCTGTCCATCCTTCTCGTCCATCCACCCATTCATCCATCCATCCACCTATCAATCGATCCATCAAATCCGTTTTATTCGATTTCGTCCATCCAATTCGATTTCAAATTCATTCGTTTGTTCATTAATTCATTTCCATCAAATAAATCCCCCAAAAACCTCCCTTCCTCCAAAATCTAAAATCCAAAAAATAAAAAAACCCTAAATCCAAAAAAATAAAATTAAAAAAATTTCAAACATTTTTCAAAGGTCAATTTTTAAAATTTTTAAAAAAATCTTATTTCAAATTTCATCTAAACTAAAATTAATTATTTAATTAAATTAATCAAACAATTTTTAAAAATTAATTAAATTAAATTAAAAATTCTTTTATTAATTAAATAATTAAATAAATTTTAAAAAATTAAATTGGATAAAATTAAAACCAATTATCCCTTTAAATTACCAAAATCCTCCAAAAATTAAAATAAAATTTTTTTTAAATTAAAATTAAAAAAATTAAATTAAAAAAATTAAAATTAATCCTTTCTCCTTTTTTGTAAATCCCTCCATCCATCCATCCCTCCACCACCATCCCCCCCCATCCCCTCCATCCATCCCCCTCCCCCATCCATTTTCCCTCCTATCCATCCATCCATCCATCCCCCTCCATCCCAAAACCATCCATCCAAAACCATCCATCCATCCATCCAAAACCATCCCATCCACCCACCCCACCCCAAAACCCCCACCCACCCCACCCACCCATTCCCCCCCACCCACC
>JACEVL010001140.1:0-17500 GCA_020284085.1 Aporrectodea caliginosa
AAATATTTAGAATCGAGAAGGTTATCAGGAAACGCGGAAAGAAATCACTCGTAAAATGGTTAGGCTATCCCGAGTCCTTTAATTCGTGGGTAAATAACGAAGACTTAACGACCGTGTGACGGCTCATCATCAAAACTGACGACTGATCGAAACTGTTGAGAACTTCCGCGACCTTTGACTCATCGATCGATACCTTGGGGATTTCCGATAGTTTCAATCGATGAGTCATAGCGAGAACTTGGGTATTATATATAAATGTGGTTTCTTATAGGTTGAATTTGTAATAATCAATAGTTTGGGTGGTTATTGGGTGGTTGTTCCAGTTAAGAACATTTACTACTACTCATTACCTTGAAATTGGTACTGAAAAATAAACTTTTGCATCTATTTGAAATACTCTGGAGTAAAATCCACATATTTCGCAAAGGACGGAGGTGGGGGTTTCGAACCCCCACGCTTCATTTTTTAATCTGAATGCCTTTCCCTCAGACCAATATTGATCTACAGACCATTACCTTCAAATTGGTACTAAAAAAGAAACTTATGCATCTACTGGAAATGACTGTAGAAAAATACGCATATTTCGCATAGGCCGGAAAAGGGATTTAGAACCCCCACGCTTTTATATGCAATACATGCTTTTATGTGCAATATGAATGTTAATATCACTTGCATCTCATGATTCTGAATCCATACATACCAAATATGTTCAAATCGGACCATCCAATCAAAAGTTACAACAGTTTACATATTTGCGCATAGGCCGGGGGATTTCGAACCCCCACACTTTATTTTTTTATCTGAATGCTTTCCCCTGGGACCTATATTGATTTATAGACCATTACCTTCAAATTGGTACTGAAAAAGAAACTTTTGCATCTATTTGAAATACTCTGGAGTAAAATCCACATATTTCGCAAAGGACGGAGGTGGGGGTTTCGAGCCCCCACGCTTCTTTTTTTATCTGAATGCTTTCCCCTCCGACCAATATTGGTCTATAGACCATTTCCTTCAAATTGGTACTGAAAATAACACTTTTGCATCTATTTGAAATGACTGGAAAAAATACACATATTTCCCACAGGCCAGAGGGGTTTTTCGAGCCCCCCACCCTTTATTTTTTATCTGCATGCTTTCCCCTCGGACGAATATTGATCTACAGACCATTACCTTCAAATTGGTAGTGAAAACGAAACTTTTACATCAACTTGAAATGACTGAGTGTCTGGGCCCCCCACTAATAGGCTAGATATCGATGATGTCACATGACATGCAGACAGTTAAAAAACTGCACGATCAGAATCGCAGTACATCAACTCAGTCTTTTAATTTAAATAGACAGATAGACAGACAAAAAGACAGACAGAGGCAGAGACAGTCCTACAATAATTGGTGTAGGCTAAGCCTAATTGTTTCGTTACGTGTAGGCCTATGCGTGTGTTTGCAGACGGATGGTTGTTATCGTTGCGCTGTTATCTGTTGGCTCGTCTGGATTTTCCTCTACATCCTCTACGAATCAGCCATCAACATCTACTACTTCTACCTGGAGCTGAATAGCGAGAACACCGAAGTGTTCACTCCTCGACTGGGGGTAAGCAAACCCCAAGAGAGGTTAAGGGGCTTGTAATACTGGGGCTAAGCAAACCCCAAGAGAAGTCAAGAGGGGTTAAAGGATTGATGGGTAAATCGAGAAAGGAACAAATTAAGGCAAACTGTTCTCTGCATAGTAAAACATCTAATAGTCTACTAATATATAATAGGCCTAATTATACGTCGATGTTTCAAAGTCGCCCATGCTTCTGTACAAACACCGCGCAGTATAAATCCGTAAGTTATTGATATAGATATCGATGATGTCACAGCATAACACGTTCGAAGTTTGCGTTTGTAAAAGAATCCGATTCAAGTTATTAATGTCGTATTTTAAAAAACTGCACGATCAGAATCGCGGTACATCAACTCAATCTTGTAATTTAAATATGACTGCAACTAAAATCTACCTCTAAATAAGATTTTTAATGGGTTCAAGCCGGTGAGCGATATTACAAGTTTTTCGTTTGCTTTTCACAGCGTTGTTAAATTTTTGAAGTTTGCGTTTGTAAAAGAATCCGATTCAAGTTATTAATGTCGTATTTTAAAAAACTGAACGATCAGAATCGCGGTACATCAACTCAATCTTGTAATTTAAATATGACTGCAACTAAAATCTACCTCTAAATAAGACTTTTAATGGGTTCAAGCCGGTGAGCGATATTACAAGTTTTTCGTTTGCTTTTCACAACGTTGTTAAATTTTTGATGTTATACCTACAACCATAGTTGTTAAAAACGATCAAATCAAAATAAAAAACGGAAAAAACGTCGTTTTATTCCAAAAAATAAAAAACGGAATAAAACGGGAAAAAACGATTCAGAAAATGTTTTGACTTTGCTACATCTTTTACTGCATTTTAAAATAAAAAAACCTTAAATTTTACTTAGCAAATAACATTCCTTTATTAGTAAACACCAAGTAACATTAATCTTCAACAATTATTTTCTTTTTCATAAGTTTGGTTTAATAAGAAATTGATAAATTAAAAAAATATTGAAATCTTTTCAAATTTAAATTGTATATATACCACATAGGTCCATGCCGACATAAACAATAAAAAACTAAACTTTATAAGTATAGAGTATACTTAATTAAAAATTGTACTTACATTTGTGACATATAAGAACTTAATATGGAGTAATATCAGTCAGTTTATCAGTTATAATCAGACATTACTGTGTACAAAGACAACATTTCGCATTTTGGATAACTTATAAATTCAAACAACTTTTATAAATTTTATTTCCTGTACTGTGCTGTTTATTTCTCAACTGATGACACTAAATAGTGACTTAAACTAGATGAATCCTTGAAGGGAGGGAGACAACGTAAGGGATATCAGACAAAAATAAAATTAAACAAAAATAACAGACAGTAAATAAATAAATAAAGTTACATAAATAAAATAAAAAACGGGAAAAAAACGTGACGAAAAATAAAAAACGAAAAAAAAACGACGTTTTTGGACAAAAATAAAAAACGAAAAAAACGTTTTTAACAACTATGCCTACAACTCATGGAGCACTGTAAGTAGTGAGCTTACTTCTAAGTACTTAATAATGTTAATTTTCAGTACAAGAGCTAAAAATGAAACTTACTTCTATGTCGAATGCGGTAATTCCACCGTCGATTTTGTGTCCAGTGATCGAAAGGGGGTAATCCAAACAGGAGAGCTGTTTGGTCTCCACAGTTATAAGAGTGGAGTATTTAAATATCTCATCTTTAAGTTGTCAGTTTTTCAGCAGGTGTAAAAGCCATAAGGAAATAAAAACGATACCAGGTAGGAGGATAAAGATGCTATTACGAAGAAAAAAAGATGATGGGCGGGGACTATATATATAGAAATCCAAAGAAAAGAGTAGTGAAACAATTAGTCTATAGGGTGTGGTACTGTTACTCTGAAACATGGACTATGAGAAAGGAGGCCATAAGAAGCTTAGAGGCATTTGAGATGTGGATACGGTGCAGGATGGAAAAAATTAGTTAGACAGAAGATATTATAACAAAGAGCGAGGCACTGAAAATGGTGGAAATATATCTAATGGCAACAATAAGAGGGAGACAGAGGAAGTAGATTGGTCACATACTGAGAGGAGACTCCCTACTGAGAGCTATTATGGAGGGAAGAACGAAGGGAAGGGAACGAGAGGAAGACTTTAACGAATGCTGCTGGCCTGGAAGGTGGTGGACAGTGGCGTAGACAAGGGGGGTTTGGGGGTTAAACCCCCACCCATTGGCTTAGGGGAAAAAATTTAAATAAGAAGAAACAAAGCAACTGTTAGCAACAATTGTTTTCTTACTTTATTCTCTTTATTACTTTATTCCCTTTGTATTATTTAAATTTATTTTCTGTAATAATTAAATTTTATTTCCGTTATTTTTCTGATGTCCCATACGTTGTATCCATACTTTAAGGTTACAGCGAATGACGTCATTATTTAATATTTAGCGTCTTTGTTGTTTCGGTAGTAAACGAGAGCATTTTTGGACTTTACAGCGTAAATTAATACTGACAACTGACAACTTTTATTTCCAGAAGCACAATGCATATAACAATTAACAACAATTATAACTTGACTATTACATATCGGTGCATTGGCTAGGGAACAGGGGAGACCCAAAAGGGGCACAAGCCCCGCTTAATTATGGCTGGCTAGTCAGTTGAAAGAAAGAAAGGTTCAACTCAATAATGTTCTTAACTAACTAATAACATTGCAATGTACTAGAAGATCAATATGTAAGAAAGAAAGGTTAAACTCAATAATGTTCTTAACTAAATAATAACATTGCAATTTACTAAGAAAATCAATATCTAAACAATTCGATGAAACAGTGTTAAATGAAGTATGATTAATCCTTCAAGTAACTATTCCACAGCTTCTTAAATTGGGTGTATGTGGGTGCATTCCGAATACTCATTGGTACTGCATTCCAAATTTTTGGACCACTACAACAAATTGAAAATCTACGATAATTAGTGCGTGCATATATGACATATAAACCACCAGAAGAAGACCTTGTACAATGACCATGCATCTCTACTACCTTCGTAAAATAGTTTGAAAATGAATCAGGCAGCAAGTTATTGACAAATTTATACATGAAATTACCCAGTTGATAGCGATTTATGTTTTCAAAGTTCATAATATTATATTCTCTGTATCTGTATGCCGTGTGGGCATTAAAGGGATCTTTGCAATAATTCTAATAGCTCTTTTGTTCATAATATTATATTCTCTGTATCTGTATGCCGTGTGGGCATTAAATGGATCTCTTGCAATAATTCTAATAGCTCTTTTCTGCAGAACCAGAAGACATTTTAACCTAGTAGAATAGTTCGAGGCCCAGACAATATTGCCATAATCAAAATAGGGATTGATTAGTGTATAATATAAATTCCTACGAATATGAATTGGGATAAGGTAAGATATTCTCGCTAGTATACCAAGGTTTCTGGAAATTTTGCCAGCAATAATATTGATATGTTCAGTCCAAGTCAGACATTCGTCAATAGGCCTACATACACCAAGAAATTTAGTGGATCGGGTTTGGGACAGGGCAATTCCATCAATTGACAACTTTGTCTGGAGATCCGGGATTCGTTTCTTCGTAGAATGGAATAGTATAAAGCAGGATTTTTTTATATTGAGTGACAGGCGATTGGTCCTAAACCACTCAGCTAGAATGTTTAATTTAATACAGAGGCTGAGAGGCTAATTCTATTATATAAAGTTTACATAAATAGCCTAAACTGTTGCTGGTTGATGAAGACTAAAATAAAATGACAATAGACGATAGTAATTAGGCTAGGCCTTCCTTCTCTTCTTTGGACTACTGACTGTTGTTCACTTGAAAGTTGAAAGTCTTTAATAAATTTAAACTCTTTAATTGTAATGGAATCTGCATTGTCCATATGTCACAAAAATAACATTTAAATTTAATATTAAAATCATTGTTTTAATTGTTTAATTTAAAAAGTAAACCATATTAAGCTATCAATTAGAAAAATTCCCTAATTGCGAGGGGCTTCGCGCCTTCGGCACCCTCGTTCGTTCACGCTCGAAGGGATTGACCACAATAATTAATAAATATTTCTCAATCCCAAACCCCCCCATCATAAATTCTTGGCTACACCACTGAGTATATATATATATATATATATATATATATATATGCGTGGAAATGGATAGTGACATAGTTTGTAATGGATAATTTTATCCACCTCAAATCTGTACGTGGCTGAGGTTGGCTCACACAACTTTTAAGCACTTCCCGGGCCTCTGCCTATTAATATAATAATATAGGCCTGGCGGTCGATTTATATTTCACTTTTCACTGTTTTAATCTTGAGTCCGTGCATGGGGGTTAAAGGAAAGGAAGGGGTAGCCTACAAAAATAATGTAGTTTTTTCGAAATGTGAAAGAAACCATTGCGTTATTTCGTCAATGGATTGTCCAAAAACATGTTTCCCGATGTCAGGAGCACAGACCTATGACCACTATATGCCGACCCGGTTGATTGCATGATGTGATTTCTGGTTGGAAGTCGGAGCAGAACCTATGGGCGGAAGAATATGGAGCAAATCTGAACGGTTCACCCTACTAGAGGCGCTTTATAAATGTTTGAATACAATACAAAATCTAAGAGAGTTTGAACTCTGGAGGGTAGACTGTTCTTTCACCCTACAGAGTAGCGTAGCCTACCCTGGTATACATAGGCATAGCTAGATTGAGGCACGTAGAGGCAGTACTGTTGCCTCCTCGTGCTTTTTATATACTGCTTTTTTATACTGGGACTTCTAATGACCAATGGCCAGGATTTTGCCAATGGTCCGTGAAGTTGCCTCCTCTTGAATTTAAGTCTCGCTACGTTCCTGCTGGTATACGTTGGCGTTATTCGTTTGTTACAGTCATGTTGTGCACAACTGTAGTGTGAAGAAACGGCCAAGCTCCATGAACGGTCGAATACCTGCTTGGACGACACCAAGTACATTATGCCTGCTTGTTTCAAAAGGTATGTGCGCATGGCACTACAGCCTTAGCAGGTTCGAATAATTTTGGGGCCGTTCATTATGGGTATCTGCAAAACACAATCTGCTTAAGACCACACCCTACTCCTTATAAGCTTGTCCGCATTTGGAAATTGGAATTACCCTCCCCTTCTTGTTTGGCCTAAATTAGACTAGCAAAGGGCTGTTGGCTAATTATATCCATGTTATGCAGAGTGTATGGCTGTATGCTATCCGACTTCAGTTGGTGTTAGAGCACAAGCAGTAGCCTATTCATACTGTATGTGTAGCCTACCAAATTTATGTGTGGACGTCCGCATTAGGCATAAGTCATAACCCTATCCCTTGCCAAATTTGGTTGACCTCTACTCATTCTTTCAGACATTCTTAATCGACGACCCCTTAAAGCAATTTATTATGGTAGCATTTTTGCTTAGATCACAAGCAGAATACAGCCAGGAATCAATGAGACCATGACACACAGCTAAGATAAGATGGAGGGAGCACAGCCCACAAGGCAATTATGCATTAAGATCTTAATTTACTCAATGCATTTGTCCGGTAAACATGATCTATGTGTAAGTTCTTTATTTAAATTACAGGTACTCTCTAATTTCACACAGGCAAAGTCAGTCAGATAACTTTGTTTTCACTTGTTATTAACACAATACTTGAAGACAATATGATCCATCAAATCAGACAGTGCAATGTGTAGAAGGCTTTTACCTTATTATATATGGCACTTTTGTGACTAAATATTAAAACACCCTATTGCTCCTGAATATTTTAAAGAAAATAATAGCAGTTAACTTTTCAAATGGAGTTTCTAAAAGAAGGGAAGATTATGAAATGCCTCAACACAACAGACCATTGAATGAGACTGGTGATATTGATGAAGATGCTGCAATATGTTAAGCCCTACTAACTTTTCAGGGCAAGTGTCCATCAAGCACAAGAACCAGTAAAACATTAACTACAATTTTAAAGTACTTTGAAGTGACAGTAGTGGTCAAACAGCACAAGACAAAGCAATACATGTACATTATAAACCGTCAGACTAAGGTGTCTTATAATTAATCTTATAAACCAATGAAAAGAAGAACAATGAAATAGTCCCTGCTTCCTATTCTCTGTCAACGCAATGAACGAAAACTTGTCCAGTGATTAATTCACTGCAATAGTCAGTTTAGTATGCCACATGTCGAGTGGCACTGTCCTGAACAGAAGTCCTATTGCAGTGTCTATCCATCCCTATCTCCTGAAGCCTGATCTCCATCCGTCTGGCCAGTCAGCTGGCTGTAGATAGGCACCTGAAACAATGGCTGTAATAAGAAAACACATAGGTCATAACAGTTCATAGGTCATGTAAAACAGGCAGGGTTATCACGCTGTATTAGAAATTTATAGAGCACCTCTTCAGACAAAACTAATCTTTCTACTAGCCTCTATGATGTTGAATGTAATTAAAAACAGAAATTTTAATTGGTATGCAAACAATGCAAAAGTAACCAGTGGCACGGCCAAACACAAGTGGAGTCCAACAAACGAAATCCCGCTATAGCTGACACACAGCATCATGTTCAGAGTCTCTGGCGTAAATGTAGTTGATAGTGGGAAATTATATGCTTCTACCAAGAATACCACATATTTAATTATGCTGTCCATAACTTAAGAAGCTCAGCATATGTTATGCTTACTGATACATGAATCGAGTGACAATCAAAATATTTATAAGTCTAAAGACAGTCTGTACCAACAACAGCACATGTCCACTGTCCAACACTAAATGAAATGGCTGTTGATCACTACACGTGACATGACCACAAAAGCTCAACTACAGTTCATGTTGTACATATTCAAGCTACGAATCTGAAGCAGATAATCCAAGAGAAGCACATTTCAAAGCATATTCCGACAAAGTTGGTGAACCAACAGTCAACATTGGCAGAATCATCATTTAGGGAAGGAGGTGTTATTGAATGACTGATTTAAAATTCATTCATTCATTCTGGGGACTTCTATAGCACCCCTTCACGAAATTTACTCAGGAGCGCTCCCAGTAATACGAGGTAAGATTGAAATATTACTGAAAGGAAGACTGGTTGAAGAATTCGCTGATGAAGGACATGATACCTGAGACTGTCCATCAGAGCCCTGAGAGTGGTCAGCTGGTGCTGTCTGTATGATGAACTGCTGACCAGGTTGCTTGCCTTGCATCTGCAATGCTATCGACTGCATCTGCGATGGCGTCAACTGGAGCTGAGCACAAAGAAAAATCAATGACTACACATCTGTGGGTAAATCCAACACTTTAACAAGAACACCAGGCTACTGCTTCTTGGTTTGCTGAAAACTTCCACCCAATTTCCACTTTAAATGAGTTTATGCAATCACTCATTTATTAACCGTTTCAAAGCCGGCATATGTGACGGGCAGAAGCTTTGGCAATCAGCCACCATGAGCAACATCATCCTATATACAGTCTGGATTTGTTAACACAAAGTTGTCTGGGGATGTCAAGTGTAAACCATGCCATATGTAAAAAGGGATACCACTGAAGATGGCAATATTTAATGCTACATTGCGATTCTTGCATGGTGTCTTAACCAGTATGGCATGTTAAATTAATAGCTTAGGGGACGTAACACAACTTTGCATTAATCAGACTGAGGTAAACAGGGCATGTAAACAGGGAGCAGGTATATGAGTTCACACTATACCTTTAATTCCACAAAGTGTTACACATAACTTAAACAACCTACAACAGCTGAAGTATAACTGAAATCACCTCAGTCTTATCTCCCCATTTTATATACTGAAATCTCAAATGAAATAAAGTACATCTTAGATCAAACCTTTCTTGTTATTTTCAATGGATGACTTACATTTTCATGGAAAGCCTGTAAAATTTAAGAACCAATTTACCTAATGCTCGATTCTAGAAGACTGTATGACTTACAGGAACATTTTGTATTTCACCATTTGGCGATACCATCTGGGTGTAGACCTGTAAGGAAGTTGGCTGAGGTGTAGGCGCAGGTGGAGGAGACTGCACTTGGATGACTTGCGTCTGACTTCCATCCATCGATGGCTGTAAAAAAAGCAACAGATTACGCAATCAGAACGACCAATGACCCATCACAGCATGCGCGTTCAAACATTCTGTTAAAGAAAAATTTTCTACAGCTTGTATGCTGTTCTCATGTTTGTAGTTCAGCCTAAAAATTCCTTCATTAACCAATGCTGGGACTACTGTACCAACAGGCAATAGAAGAATGACTGTTTACGCATGTTTTAAAGTTTGGTCAGTATAGTTGGTCAACTATGGAGTAGCCTCCAAAGTGACATACCTGAGACAAAATGGTTGACACAGGACCATTGGCACCACTTGTTAACAGCTGGATCTGCTGCTGCTGCATTAAAGGAGCAGCTGCAAACAAGAAACATAAATAAAGTCAGCAACAAAACAGAGTAACATCCTAAAGAAATCAGAAACAACCATCAGAAAAATGTCTTTGAATGCAGCTTCCATACTAACAATGGAAACTCTTCAGCAGAGAACTGACAACAAATCATTTAAGAACTACCATTTGTTCAAAAAGCTTTCCCCCAATTGATGAAATAATGTACAGTCTATGACTTATTGTACAGATGGCACACAAAAAGTCAGTGACGTTTTGGCAGCTCTGAGCTGCTGAGCAGGTGATTAAACAAAACACGTACTTTGTAACTGGATGGGTTGGCCCTGTGCATTGAGCGTGACTGTTGTTGGCTGGACGGACGTCTGTTGGTGCTGCTGAGCCATCTGCAGAAGGTACTGCACCTGGTCTGGACCAACAACCGTCCGCACCACATTATCCTCCTAAAAATCAATTCAACATTATCGACACACATACACGGATCCATGACTAAAACAAATATTTCCCGTGTTTTTTCTTGACATCCACTGGCTTCAAAAGTGTTGCTGACCTTTTCAGTTTTACTCTTCCAAAATTAAACACCTCCTCTTGCCCTCTGCAGACTTTCCATTACTTCAGTGCTTTCTTTGTACTGACAATCAGTCTCCAAACAGATACATTCTGAACATACAGCCTTCAACTCTAAACATTCTGTTTGCTTTACTTGTTCAAAAGCTGAAAATTCTCTGGCTTCTCTAAAGAAGACCCATTCATCAAAAACCTTTCTTTTCAGCTCTACTTCACAACATCACATTTTAAGCAGGTTTGAAAATGTTAATTCCATTAGAGTATTATCAAAGACACCTTTATAAAGATGAAATGGTTGAACTAGAACGTATGGTTGAAAGATTAAAAAGAGGAAGAATGGTAAAATAATTCACTAACAAAGGACATGCTACCTGAGACTGCTATCCATCAGAAGCTCTCTGAGACTGGTCAGCAGTCTGTATGATGAACTGCTGACCAGCCTGCTTGCCCTGCATCTGCAATGCTATCGATTGCATTGTTTTATTGTAAATATTGCATTGTATTGTATTTATATAGCACCACTTACAGCAGTGGTCATTCAGTAGCGCTCCCAGTGCAAGAACCTCTAGAAAAGAAGGTTCTGAAGAGCGAGAAGGCTGTAGGAAGATACCCAGAAAGAATTGTAACACATAAATAGGAGGGCAGGGCATTCCATACTAAGGGAGGGCCCAACGGTGGCAAAAGATACTTTTGGGCTATATGGGTCCTAACTCATGGAATAAAGAGAGTATGCCTATTCAAAGAGTGGAGATGTTGATGAGAAACTGCTGAGAGTGTGGAGCGAATGTGATCCCTAAAACATTATATATACGCAGGGCATTTCAGAGTCCTGCTCCAGTCTAACTTTTCCCACAGTTCATCATCAAACAATATGTAACTCACCAATCTCTTGGCTGGTCGTATCTCTTCACGTGGGACGATATCAATGAGAAAATCAAATTGGTCGTATTTTGTGATTGCCATCGCAATATCATTTCTCTGTAATTCATCAACACATAAAATATATATACCGTAGTACACCTGTGTGTCATTAGCAGACACACTTGGACAAAAGAACAAAATCCTGAACACCAAAACAAGTCTACATTTACCAAACAGCTATGCAAGAAGTTTGTTACAAATGGTATTAATGTCACCCACTTGGACAAAAGTTATGTTATGTTAGTGTTGTGCCTGGGTGGTAGCATACGGGTGTTTGGTGAAGATGACAATAACTGCACAATATTCATTTACTTTTGTTAAACAGTATCCAATTTTTAATGGCAAGACATCAAACTAAGAAACTGCATTACAGATTAAAACTCCAGATTCCTACATTCCAATGTCCACAACACGTGTCACAATTAAAGTACTTGGGCATCCACATGGTAAAACTGTGCAAGCAATACCACGTCTACATTCCGTCCTCATACAATTTATCAAGTGCAGTTGCCGCGCCTCTGATTGATGTGCACTGCGAGAGGCGCTATATAAATTGATAGATACAATACAATACAATACAATACTTAACCTTACAGGGTTCACGAATTCAGTGACAATTTGCATGATATATCAAAGGCAAGCAGAATAACCAAGCTCTTTGGACATGTAATGGAATACAACATCCATTTAAAACTACAATTACATATGGTACAACAATATACTTCACAAGTTATCAAATTTCATAATATATTCCAGCTCAAGTACATGACATAACTCACATAAGATACTGTTTGCAGTGTATTGCATGATCATCATGTAACCATTTATAGTTCTTTATATATGACAATGATTAAGAAGAAACTTTTTACAGTGGTTGCAACACAAGATACTGTATAAATTGTAAAAATGGTATATTAATTATGATGAACAAAAGACTACGTTTACAGAAGATCAATGCATGAAGTCAAGAAGCAAACTAAAACGCTCTTTTGGCAAGCAATAAAGGCTTGTACAAGTGGCTCGTATTAAAAGTACCACTGCACATTACAGCAATTAACAGACAAGTAGTCTCATTAAAACTATGTAACATCAGACTTAGTTTCTCAGGCAGTAAGAACCGTTTCCTACACAATTTCATATTATTACCAAAAATATAGGAATTAATTTGTGATTCAAGATGGAAAATGACATTTTAATAAAGAACAGATATCTGGCAAAAAATGCCAAAAGACAAGCATTTGAACACACTATAACATCTGAAAGTGTACTGAGATACCGACCTGTAGTGTACGACGTTTATTTTCTTCAGCATGGACCCAGGCTCTTAGTGTCAGCTCGTTTATGAAGATCTCAGCTGCCTTGGCAAACAAAACTGGGGCTTCGGCACTTATCATCTAAATGAAATGTAACCGTGCGTTACATCAGAGTGATTAAAATATCCTAACAGAATAAATGCCATACGACAAGGTGTCTAGCTGATTATAAAGTACAAAGAATAAAAGCACGTAACGTACGTGTTGTTATTAGTATTAGAATTTATTATTACATTAACAGTTGCAGTTCATTGCTGTTATGGTCTCAACTGTCACAGTCTCAAACAGACATGTAAATACATTTGAGGGAACATTGCAGATAAAGTTCAAGTCCTTTCCTAAACTGATCAATGGTGAGCCAATGGTCATTGATGTTGGTTACTAGGCTGTTCCAGATGGATGACCAGTGATGGTACAGCAACTCCATGAACCATAATTATTGTCTTATCCTAGTTGCAGAAAATAAAGCCTGCTATGAGGTGCACAGTGTAGGCAACATTGGTTCTGGAGCTAAATGGTATGATAGCTGTAGTCAAATAAACCCAAACTTGTATCTGATTGGAGGATGCTCAGGAGCAAGTGTAGCATGTACACGTTATATTCATGAATAGTAACTGTAAATCTTGTTTAGAATTCTCTCAAAAATCAAGCCACAGAAATTCAAACAAATCACATGAAACAAGATGAACTAGCAAACAACTATCATTTCAAGCACTGGTAATAAATGTTAATAAATCATATATCATTCTTCTTCCTAAAGGTTTTCTCTCACTATGTGAAAATTTTTTAGGAAGTTTCTGAAGATTGTGTTAATTCATACCTTAACATCTTCATCCAACTTCATGATCTTTTTTATCCTTGCAAGTGGCAGTTCTTGTGTCTTGAAGTCGTTCTTTAAAAAAGCAGCACTACATCTCAACAGTATGGCACAATAAATAGCCGCCTTTTCTATTTCCGATTGTTTTTCTAAAAGGGCAATTACTTGTAGCATTGTTAATTACTCACTTGCATGGCATCTTTAATTAAAAGTTTATGTGTTTACTATAATGTGCAATTGATTAGGCTCTTCAAACAAGTTCAACATTTATGAATTGGCCTGGCCCATAAGGATGCACACAAAGGGCTAATATGATCACTTAGTGGAAATTGCCTTAACCCTTTAACGACGAGCGTGTACTAAAATGTATGGGAAACCATAGGCAGCTCATCGTTAAAGGGTTAAACAAGTGATTTTCCATCAAATCTTCCCATATAATTTGAAACATAACTGTGGCATACCAGATTTCAACAATTTATTATAAAATAAATTCTCTGTGGACAAAATCAGACCATATATATTTTATCCAGCCAAATGCTGAAGTTTTTCAAAAACAGAATAGATGTATCCAATGTTCAATTAATCAAACAGATAGATTTTTATGTTTTAAGTGACACATCTACTGGTCAGTCAGTATTACCTAAATGAACTGTGTGAATTCTACACAACTTACAGGCTTCATAGATCTAATTTCCTCCATAGTTTTAAGCCAGAAGTTGTTGAGCTGCTGCTGGGCCTCACTCGGATTTCCAGATCCATTGGCACCAAAACTTGAATCAGATACAGCACCATGATCTGCAGACATGATTCAAGCTCTTCCTAGTGGAAAATCAAATGGCAAACTTGTAAACGCTGCTCTTAACGAGCACAACAAATTTCTCCATGAGCAGGCCGCTTTCTAGAAAACTGTTTTCGGGAAATCGGGCTTTTGTCTGTTTTCAGCGTTTTCGGGGAGACCCCGTTTACTGGGCCCATTACTGTTGTGGTGATACCTCTTGTCATACATGGTCACTTTGAAAATAGCGATGTGCTAGAAAATCGGGACACGTAAAGCGCAAGTTTACCGAAATTACTTCTGCGGTGGAAGGTTTTTTAGCATGTTTTCAAATGACAACACTAACCCTAACTGACACTTGCGACACCTAACCTGACCTTAACCGAGCCTCACGATGCCTAACCTGACCCTAACCGACACTCATGACGCCAGTAAACCTACACACTATATCCTTGAGCCCCCGATACTATAGGCTTGCCGACAGCATGGTGTGCCAAAGTGGAAAGCTTAAGCCACTGAAAGCGTTTGAGAACTATAGGCATATACTGATGTTTATGGGCTTTGGTCACATTGACCGCCAGTGGGGGTCAGCCCGAATCCCAGAAAACAGACAAAAAGCCCAATTTCCCTAAAACAGTTTTCTAGAAGGCACTGGCTACGGAACCGTCCGGACGGTGCCGTAATTTCTTTTCTACGGAACCGTCCGCAAATAATCTATGGGCGATTGCACATATCTATGGCGTGAAAGCCGAACCATCAACAGCGCAGTAGTTAAGGGATTAACGAAACTAACCCTAACCCTGACCCTAACCGACCCTCACGACGCCTAATTTGACACTAAACGACCACACGAATACTAACCTGGCCCTAACCGACCCTCAAGTTGTCCGCCATATAAAAATTCGACGGGAAGACAACAACTTCACGTGACAGGCTTTTGCCAATAGTTATTTCAACCGGATGTACACGCCATAGATATGTGCAATCGCCCATAGATTATTTGCGGACGGTTCCGTAGAAAAGAAATAACGGCACCGTCCGGACGGTTCCGTAGCCAGTGCGTTTCTAGAAAGTGGCCGAGCTATTCAAAGTTAAATTGTAAACATGACAAAGACCTAGCGTGGCCTTGATGTATACGATATACTGCCTATTCAAATATGTATTTGTTAAGCGTGGTGCTTCTGCGGCGGAAAATGCCGCCACGCAACCCGCGAAAATTTACTTCTGCGGCGGAATTTTTTTGGACATTTTATCTAAAAACAACTCTAACACTGACCCTAACCGACCGTCACAGCGCTTAACCTGACCCTAACCGACCCTCACGACGCCAATTTATAGGAAGTACCGCATTTTGAACAATGCGCATGCGCCGAAGGTTGCGCATGAGCAAAGCGCTTCCGCCGCAGAATTGTGTCGAAAATGTTACTTCTGCGGCGGAATTTTCCGCCGCAGAAGATTTATCCTTCGGGGATTCGGCCCGCATCCCCGCCAGTGTGGGAGCTGCCATGCACCAGTAAATAACTTACAGCGAAGAAAGGAAAAAACTGCCTTACGTTGGTACGATTCCAGAATAAATCCTGTTAAATCTGTAAAGTGAATCAACCTAAATCACAAAAATATCCAAATAATAATACTTTGCCCGGTCAACTAACAACACAAGAATACAACGGCCATTTATTTATTTTTTGTAGTTTCCGGAAGCGTCTATCACTTATATTTTATGTAGAGCATTTTTAAGGAAGTATGCGACTGTGTACGGTACCTTTGTTAATTATTTTATATTATTATTATTATTATTATTAGATTATTAGATACATAGACTTTTAGATTTTCGAGAATGTTATTTTTAGGGTTTATTAAAGAATATACTTACTTACTTACTTTATTTTGGGCCCGATAGCGCATTGGATAACATCTGGCAAAGAGACAGAGAGGTACCGAGTTCGAGCCCCCGTTGGGCGGATATGCTTTGTGTTTGCAGGCGGTCTGTTCTGTTAGTAGTTAAGATTTGTGTCTTGTGAATTGCATAATTGTACATTGTAACCGGTTGCGGTTTGTCAACCGGATTATTGAATAAACGAATATAAATATATTGTATAACAACTGGCGAAGAGAGCGAGAGGTACCGGGTTCGAGCCCGTAGGGCGGATATGCTTTGTAGGCTGCTATTAGCGCCGTGTATTGCAGGCTGTCTGTTCTGTTAGTAGTTAAGATTGTTTCAATTGCATAAAATGACAAGGCGTCTACGGAACTGAGAAGGTGATAGGGCTAGTAACTCAAGGCGAAGAGAGTTCCAAGCTGATGGGCCAACACGTGCAAAGCACCTAGAGTGGGCCGTAGCAGAGCGCATGCGAGGGACAACCATAAGGCCACGGGTCGAAGATCGCAGAGGCCCTCGCAGGTAAAGAGGTGACAAAGGTGCAAAAAGACCTCAGGTAGGATGGGGCCACCCCAACAAGGCAGTTACGCACGAGGGAAAGGATTTTGAATTGTACCCGCTGTTGGATAGGGAGCCAGTGAAAGGTATCCCGAATATAGCCTGAGATATGGGTAAACTTTGGAATTTCGCCTATAAGCCGAGCTGCTGCATTAAGAATAGACTGGAGTTTGTGAGTATTAGAGGCAGAGAGTCCAATGTATGCAGCGTTCCCAAAGTCAACCCGAGTGCAGATCAAGGCGTGGATCACAGTAGTAATGGCATGCAGTGAAAGAGAGCTGTGAATGGAACGTAGTTGACGCAGATGGTAGAAGCAAGATCTGGAAACCGAGTTGACCTGGTCAGTAAAAGAAAGGGAAGGATCCAAGACAATTCCCAGGTCACGAACAGAAGAGAAGTGGATGTGGGGAAATCTGAGATGAAGGGAATCAGTATCAATCTTATTGAGTTGAAGACGGCCACCAAGCCATATGAAGTAGTAGTAGTCCTAATAAGTAATGGTAGTCCTATTGTACAGCGCAGTGCGTTTGTCAGGCGCTTAATTAAAGAAAAGATATTATTATTATTATTTAGCACACATATATGTATATATTATATATATATATATATATATATAATATATATATATATAATGATTAGCAATGAAAAAC
>JACEVL010001140.1:22500-85000 GCA_020284085.1 Aporrectodea caliginosa
AGTACACGAAAGTAACAAACAAGTTTGCATGACATGTTTAATGAGACTGGGCCTAGCCATTTTCTTACAACATTACACCAGTTTTCATTAAAATATACGCAGAATATCACAGTACAAAAATTTCCTGCAACGTCATGAATGATGGTCTCAAAGCAGCAACTGAGTCGCTGTTCAGTGCCTTCTAAAGCTTTTGTTGCAGCTCACAATTAATCGTTCTTGTTCTGTAAGTGCTTGTACCGTATTCACAGAAACCTTACACAATATGTACCACAAATGATGTTGAGAAACCTAAGAATCCACATAAATGGTGAATTCATTTTTCAATTATGTCTTTGGAGTTTCAATTGGTTGAAAGCTGCAGAATAAGACAACCCAGTGCTTAAACTACTCTCAGAAGTACATCGCTTTGATTTACTTATTTACTTTTAGTACCGTTATTACTACCATTAGTAGTAGTACTAACATTAGTACTACATTAGTACAACCATTCTAATAACAGACCAATTCAAAATGACAGGACCAAACATTACAGCAACACAGAATTTGGGGCAACAGCCAGCTAACAATACTTCAACAACACTCTGCAAAAAAAACATGAGGCATCTATCATTCTTAGGAGAGGCTGAGCCTTCTGAGGTCTTCAGATGCATCATTTGTGTTTAAAAGACAAATAAAATTAAAAGGACTATGTCAGTGACAGTACCATGTAACAGGAAGTTGAAAATGTTTTCTAAACACAAGTTCTAGAGCAACATGGTTTTTAATGGTATTAATACAATACAATTTACATTTGATCATATTTAAGAACTACTATCATTTTTGTTCTCTCCCTGCAGCCTACTTCATCTTTCGTTTTACTACCCGTACCTAGTTTTGTTTGCATGTATGTAACATAAATTGCTTCAGCCGTTTAGCATAGTAAGTAACATAAACAATAAACAGTATACTTAGCATTAAAATAGCATTACACAAACACATATATATATGTATTAGTCTTTTACAAAAATACTAATTATAAATGCTAGTACACCATCAACCCATTATAGTGTGAAACTTGGGTCCACATGTGCTCCTGCTTTATATCGAATGTGTTCTAACAAATTTGCCTACAGAACGAGTTAAAGTTATGTTCTTAACTAGTGTACACTTTTAGGTTTTGGGGATGTAAGTGATGCTCAGAAGTATCCTGTGGTTTCTCAAACTCAGGGACGTAAAAGCCTTTTTAATGGTGGCCCAGTGACAATATTTTCCAGAAAGTGGCGGGCCAGGGTGCCGAAGGCGCCTGACCAAAATGGGAGAAGTGGTCTGGGAGGGGCTTGGTGAGCCTGTCCCCAGAGAATTTTATGCAAAACTAAAATCTTAAATGTGCATTTTTAGAATACAAATAGTCTTAATTTTGATCTTCATTATCAAAAACCTCTATAGCAGATTGAGGACTTGGTATTGACTGGCTTGTTGCTAGCAGAGTAATTTTGATTTCGCTTCATACAAAGTGAAAAATGACATACATCAACTTTTATTCTCAAATTGCAGTCTTTAGGCAAGCTTTCGCAGGCCAAAAAGGACAAAAAATTGTCGGCGGGCCAGAAATGGCCCACGGGCCGGACTTTTGACACCCCTGCTCTAAATGGACCAAGTCAGAAACATGGCAATCAGTAGGAGAACAGCAATACCAGTCTTTACCAGTCTAGAAGCGAAGCCTGATCTTTTTCAGGCATGTCACACGGGCGGCTCCCGAAAAATGGACCCCCGTAGAGCCCTGTGGACAGCAATGAACAAGCTTCAAAAGGACTGGAGAAGACAACGTGGTCGACCTCGGACCACTTCGATTAGAGTTAAGGATCCAATAACCCTGACAGTAGCTTTCACACAGCATGGAAGAAGGCTAGGGACAGAACAGCTTGGCATTGTTTAGTTGACATGGTTGAGTTCACCACCAGATGATGGTCAGCATATAGGATAACTGAAGTCGAAGTTGCTGCAGCATGCATATAGATTTTTAAAAATTCGACCATTTAGCACTAAGCAACAAGTTCTTGTATCACAAGTTAATGCATCCAGTGTGTTAAATATGTAGCTCATCAAGAGGATTAGCAGATTCAATTTAGGTGAAATTAATGCACTGTATTGTTGTGATTGGTTAATGTAACAAGTGTTTTAGTGTTCACTTGGAGATATACGAATGCAAGGCATGCTTTGCCTGTGACTATCAAACAAATTGCTCTGCACAGCTGTCAATCACCTTGAAAGTTTAATCTGCCTTCCTCAAATTTTGTACACCTGTCAAAAGCATAAAATAGTGTCTAATTTATTCTTAATAGAACAAGCTACACATCTACAGGAATAATTATAGGGTCATTCCAGCTCAACTCAACCAATTTTGAGGAAGGTTCCCACTCGACCATCTCCGAATTGGCTGAAATTTTAACCACATGTTGCAAGATATATAGGATGGAAAAATCCAAAATATTTATGCAATATTTAAAATACTTTCCAAGATATCGTGGATTCCGTGACCCCACCCTCCGAAGGCACTTCGCGAAACTTCGAGATGTCCACTTTTTGAAATTTGATATCTCTGGAGCCGTTACACCAAATTAGATGATTTTATTTTTACTTGTACAGTTTCTTGCATAGATTACAAAAATATACTCATTTTCATTGTGTGTCCTATAATTTGAGCTGTAATAAATGTCAAAGATGCCTTCCTATTCATTTTATATCGAAATTCTGCAATATTCAGTGATCAATATCTCCATATGTACCAGGCATAATACATTCAAATTTTCTATGTATACTGTCTATGTTGCTGGCAATTACTTGGCAAAGTTTGACTTGAATAGTTATTCACATCTGCCGGATATAGGCTGTCAAAGTTGACGAAATCTGACAACGGGGGGTTAAAGAGCAAAAATATTCCCAAAAAGGGACATATAAATTTTATATTTTTATTGCATTTAGTGATAGACCATAGATCGATTGATAAGTGTTCCAAAAATCTTAATGGGGTTTTTTGTTTTAAGGACTTTACAGTGTGTCAAAAATGGTCGTTTTTTGGTATCGCGAGTTGCAATCATGGGTGGTATTTGACAGACTTGTTACCCTAAATATCAATATCAGAACTGTGAAACCAATGTGATCACTTTTCTAATATAAATGAAACATAACCAAGTAATTCTTATTAAAGTTATAGTCAACATAAGCATTTCTTTATCATAATCAAAGTGACTTTATGAACGAAATGTAGTGTTCTTTGGTGGTCTATCAAACTGCTTACAATTGTGGAACTGCTGAACATGTAAAAATATCAATATAACTAATTAATGTCATTTTTGCATACAGCATCATATTTTGAAAGTATTTCTGTGCATAAGATGAAAGTTTTGTTGTTTACTGTCTTCCATACAGAATTGTCCAGCTGGTACTGACATGCACTGTTACTGCGTGCTTGAGATGCTGACACTAAACAAAGGACAAATTGCAGTGGAACACAGCAAATGTCATCATGTCTTGGCCAAGTCTGACAATAGCTTGCCCTACTTTGTGTATTGTCGTGAATTTGTTGAGTATATGAGCGAATTCAAGACAATGCATAAAATAGGTCAGACAAAGGAGAAGATATAATATCCACTCCTTCGTCTGACCTTTCTGTTATCAGCCCAATGTACCACTTGTGGTCATATATTATTGCTGCCAGATACAGCCGGGATTGACAGGTAGTGGCATCAAGTTGCTTGCTCTGATTCTGCTGTCACATCTTCTGGTTTATTACAATCTTCAATATCAGTAACTGGTTAAGCAGTTCCACATGAGTCCAAAGATAGTCTTCACATAATTATCAGAATCTTCGATACTGGGACAAATGCAAATAATTTTCTGCAAAGTCACCAAGAACAATGCACTGCTAAGGTTCAAGATTTTGAGTCTGTAATATATGGTACATGCTGTTTGTGCTTTACTCATATAAAGGACTTCCAAGTTGGATGAGCGGTACAATGCAGCCAGGATGATTTCTTGAACCCCTAGCCATCATGCATTTGTCCCAGTATCAAAGATTCTGATAATTAGAGAAAGACTATCTTTGGACTCATTTGGAACTGCTTATTAAACCAGACGAAGGAGTGGATATTATATCTTCTCCTTTGTCTGACCTATTTTATGCATTGTCTTGAATTCGCTCATATACTCAACAAATTCACGACAATACACAAAGTAGGGCAAGCTATTGTCAGACTTGGCCAAGACATGATGACATTTGCTGTGTTCCACTGCAATTTGTCCTTTGTTTAATGTCAGCATCTCAAGCACGCAGTAACAGTGCATGTCAGTACCAGCTGGACAATTCTGTATGGAAGACAGTAAACAACAAAACTTTCATCTTATGCACAGAAATACTTTCAAAATATGATGCTGTATGCAAAAATGACATTAATTAGTTATATTGATATTTTTACATGTTCAGCAGTTCCACAATTGTAAGCAGTTTGATAGACCACCAAAGAACACTACATTTCGTTCATAAAGTCACTTTGATTATGATAAAGAAATGCTTATGTTGACTATAACTTTAATAAGAATTACTTGGTTATGTTTCATTTATATTAGAAAAGTGATCACATTGGTTTCACAGTTCTGATATTGATATTTAGGGTAACAAGTCTGTCAAATACCACCCATGATTGCAACTCGCGATACCAAAAACGACCATTTTTGACACACTGTAAAGTCCTTAAAACAAAAAACCCCATTAAGATTTTTGGAACACTTATCAATCGATCTATGGTCTATCAGAAAATGCAATAAAAATATAAAATTTATATGTCCCTTTTTGGGAATATTTTTGCTCTTTAACCCCCCGTTGTCAGATTTCGTCAACTTTGACAGCCTATATCCGGCAGATGTGAATAACTATTCAAGTCAAACTTTGCCAAGTAATTGCCAGCAACATAGACAGTATACATAGAAAATTTGAATGTATTATGCCTGGTACATATGGAGATATTGATCACTGAATATTGCAGAATTTCGATATAAAATGAATAGGAAGGCATCTTTGACATTTATTACAGCTCAAATTATAGGACACACAATAAAAATGAGTATATTTTTGTGATCTATGCAAGAAACTGTACAAGTAAAAATAAAATCATCTAATTTGGTGTAACGGCTCCAGAGATATCAAATTTCAAAAAGTGGACATCTCGAAGTTTCGCGAAGTGCCTTCGGAGGGTGGGGTCACGGAATCCACGATATCTTGGAAAGTATTTTAAATATTGCATAAATATTTTGGATTTTTCCATCCTATATATCTTGCAACATGTGGTTAAAATTTCAGCCAATTCGGAGATGGTCGAGTGGGAGGCATTGGTTGAGTTGAGATGGAATGACCCTATAATGTTAGTGTACCTCCCTGCTTATGTACTAATGAATTTACCTTTAAAATCACGGGGAGTTTACACCAATATGTAAAAAATTTATCAGCACATTGTTCATAAATGCAGAAGGAACATGAAAATACTAAGCAAAAGTGCCTGAATACATCGCGAAGTCACTCTCCAACAGTGTATTATTACAGCGAGAACAAATGAACTCAACAGTGTTCTGTGGCAGAAATGACTGTTTCTCATGGAAAAATTTGGAAGCCATGACCGCAACATAACTGAATTTGTGTTTTATTGGAGTGCACTGTAATTGGTCGATGGTGTATTTAGTCCGAATTCAATCAGCTACAAATGATCAGAGTGCAATCTGAGTGTAGCAAAAATACAGGAAGAGGAGAGGAGTTTTGGCACAAAGGAGCAAAATGCGTAGAGCAAGAAGCATCTTCCATCCACTTACCCTGTCGATGCAGACGTAGGGCGGTTGCTGGGGATGGCCCATGTGCACGAAACCATGCATTCCATGGTAACCCCAGTGCTGTCAGTGCCATAAAACAGCAGCATCAGCAGCAGCAGCAGCATCTGGCAATACAACCTCCAAGCAGGATCCGACTCCCACGTGCAGCAAAAGAGGGACATGCAACCCAAACAAATCCCCATTGCAAAGAAGCACACTATGAAAGACTGAGAGCCAAATCACCCAAGGTCAGGATTCAAAGCCAAGGAGGAGAATGAAATATACTAACAGATGGGAAAATCCCACTCCTAAGACGTAATAATCTATGCTATAACAACCTGCTAACTACACACAGAAAACAAGGCTGGACAAGTTTACTAGTATCCGGTTTAGTTTATTTCTGCATGCACTGTTAAGAATTCCCATTGCCACACTGCATTGCACTTCTGAGAAGAAACCTTGCGAAACTGATTAAATCAGTAAATAAAGAAAAAAGAAAAGTAACAACTTTACCCAGGTTAATTTAAGACACACAGAATGTATTAATTAACACACTCCATGTTCACCGAGTCAAAAACCCTACTCACAATTGAAAGAGCAAAATAGGGCACAATAAAAGCAATTCACGGTACTATTAGTACGTCACCTATCCTGAAACCCCAATTCTATACACTACACATACCAGAACAACATGAAGCAATTCACAATACTATGTAAATTCCCATCAAACATAATTCACAAATTACTATCCATACTACCAAGTACTTCACAGTATCATATACTTCACATGTAAGAACGAATTGCATATGGATTTCACATCCATATAAGGCTTATGTCTCAGTAAAATTCTTACTTGTCAGCATTAAAAACACCAGAACTTTGCGAGATATATTTACTTCTTAACTAAGCAGGAAAGATTTGAATCCGTTCTGCGTATCTAATTCTGAGGTACATTCGTAAGTGAATCAGTAAACCAGCCCCATGCACATTCTTATTATCAGCACTAATTTGAGATAGCTATACATGATGCCAACTTGTGCATCAACTAATAAACTGATTGGTGGTTTGCATAAAGGTCATATACAGGTTGCAGTGAAACCTCAACAGGAAAATTCTTCAAATATCTGTTCAGTCAGTCAATGGCTAACACTAGTAGGACAGTCCATGCCTGATCCAGAAACAGACAAGGATAAGTCTGGCTTTGAATTTCTAAGTAGTAATGAACAGAATGAAGATGGTGGTTCTGGCCCTGAATGGGATGGCAACTAGCAATGCATGTTTAACTTGCTGACTCTAGGAATGTAACGTAATGATATTTATATAGCGCCTTTTAAAAACATGCAAATTTGAAGGCACTCTCAACCTAACAATGGAAAACCAGATTCGAATTAAATGGTTTTCAAGCACTTACAGAATAAAGGTAAAGAAAGACCAAGAAACTCATGTCATAAGACGCTATGTAACCTCTTCCAGAAAGTTGGGTCAACCAAAGTGCAGCTTCTGAGGTGTACTGTGGCTATTCTGGTTGTGGGAACAACCAGGTCACCCTGTACAGCAGAGCAAAGAAATCCACAGCCAGGAATTGATGAGACCCAGACACACATCTCTCTAAGATGGAGCACAGCTCACAAGGCAATCATGCATAAGCATCAGGAGTTCTTTAGTGGTGCATAGACTCATTTCTCTTCAGCCATTAAATAGGAGATACAAGTCATACTTTTGAGATTGCATGTGAAAATAACACCTTCACCACTCTAGTTTCTTTTCAGTCATTAAAAAGGACACAAGATTATACTTTCTGGATACAATAATACATTCACCACCATAACCGGAAATCTTTGGAAGTTTCAGTACAAACAACCTTACAGAAATTAACATCTGATAAAACTTTAAATTTTGACACATTTTTGTGTCTAAATGAGAAAAGTAATTTAAAAACTCAATAAATTTAGAACACATGGTCATAACAAGACAGTTTTGCAAATTCAATGCTTCTATGTCAAGTACAGAAATAAAAAGATTAAATTTGGAAAAGTAACAAGTAGCTTAAATTTATTGTCAACCATAGCAAGACAGTTTTGTAAATTATACACTTCAAAGGTAAACACATAAATACTTAGCCTGCAAATAACAAAGACCCTAAAAGCAACAGTCCTAATACTTTAAGTGTTTAAAAGGTAGAAGCAATTACAAGCTTGTGTAATGGATGATGAACTTAAAAATTCCAATTATCAGTTCAGGGCAACAGTATCAACATGAGACAGATGTAATGGGTGGCATTTAGGTTAGGGTTGTTAATATTGTTTTTTTGGCAAACCAATTATCGATTGTAGAAATCCGAATTTAAACCGATTATCGGTTTTTTATTGCCCTTCATAGAAATCTGTTATTCCCAGTTTAGTGGTGATAAACAATTGGGATTTATTGCATTCGACGACGTTTTAGACGTCAAAGTGTTTCAGAGGTTCTGTAATGAATTCGTTTTGTTCGCTGACAGCGAACTTTATATTGGTTTTCATTTTTGATGTAACAAAATGTTAAAGTTTGAGGAAATGCCTGATGATGTTGCATTCGAAGAGCCGCATCACATTACCATACCGTGGGTAATATAGTTACCATTTATTTGTTGCATTTAGTTTGTTTTCAGGGTAACCTTTAAGCTTGTAGTCAGTACAAATGCATGAATCATTTCTTAGAATTTTCACTACGAAAATGATTTTAAAAAAGAATTGGACTATCGTTTTGTAAATAATAAAAACCGATAATCATTTTCAAAACCAATAATCGGATTTCCGAATACCGTTTAACATCCTTAATTTAGGCAAGGCCCTGATAAAATGCTCGCAATACATGAAAACATCCAGTTTAGTAAACTGAAATCCCATCCACCTCATTCAAGAGATCTAAAAGGAATGGATGTAACAATAAATTGGCTCGTTTTCTCATCACTCAGAAAAAACCATAAACCCACATTTGCCAATACATACAACTAAATTAACAATAACGAACACTTAGCATATATATGCAAATAAAATCATAATTATCAGCACTGTGATGATAGACAACATTTAAAGAATATTTCTGCATTTAATATTCCTCTCATAGCAAGACTTACGTTTATAAAACATTAGGCAAAATAGCAATCTTAGTCAGTCTAAGAAATTTACTTAAACCGATTTTTGACATGGTTTTCAAAGGAATTTCTTAAATGTGCCTCAATTTAGTAAACAAAAATAAGTAGTCATTTAATAATTCAAGCAAATATGAAAAGATTCATTACTGCAGATTAAAGCAATTCTGTGCCAGCTAATTAGAATCACTGGAAACAGAAACAAGAAGCATAAATCTAGCGCCCCCATCCCTCAAAGATCAACTTAACCAATAAGTCAGTAACGACCATATATATATACACTTTTATTTGTTATTATTTCATTTTTATATTTATTTCATTTATGATGGATATTTCATATTTCAAGTTAAAGTAATTAGTTTAGTAATTAAATCATTCCATCTCAAAATTTGCGCCCACTCTTTAGTTGCGCCCAGTTCCATGGAACCGCTGGAACACCCCTCGCTATGCTACTGTAACCACTCAACGTAAGCTCTATGGCAAGAACCATGTATCTATTCAACATTAGTTCTCCAAAACTTCGTCTGCACAGAACTCGTTTCAAAGTTAAAAAGCGAGAAATACAAAAGAATGTAAAAAAGTAATCTCCACCAGCACTTCTGAATATCTCTTAAAAGTACTGCATAAATGTCTATTTAAAGTATATTACAGAAGCTAAAATGTGTGAGAAATGGTTCAGTGCTTGTTCACCTGAGATCATAAGAAGGTAGGGACTATGAGTAAATCCTTAATGCCCAATTGATAAGCACCCTGCCATTAGACAGGAATTCAGTATATGTGAATATTTAAAACACTATAAATAATTCATGACTGCAAATGCAGCTAGCTTATAAAAGTACATCATGAATTTGAAAAAGTCACTAGAAGAGGTTGCTAGGCCATGCCATTCAAGATTTGGGACTTAAAGAAAAAAAATTGATACATCATATGTGATAATCTAATTACATTGAATTTAGGATTTCATTTGCTTAGTAAGTTTTAAAAAACAAATTTATTTTCTCGACTAGTAAATACTTAGCAAAAGTCACTGCAGCACTTCCTTCAAACCCTCTGCACAGCTTGTGAAACCACAACCCTCATCTGAACATGAAATAATTTGTTAAAAGATAATTTTGGTTCGTATGTAAATCCTCTTCCACTGCCACACCATTTTCTGTACTACATTACCGCTATATTCTTTTTCGCTAGTATAGACACTCAAACCCAAAGTTCTTCTTGAACCGCAAGAGACTTCAAAATGTTTTCAAATTTGTGTTCTAGGTGGAAGTGACTCTTCAAAAAGTGCATCTAAAATGCCCGACTCAGCAGGTGTCATGTTAATTCTACAATTACTGTAGATTACATTAGAAACCAAAGAAATGAAGTGTTCATCATAAAAGGGCAACCAAACCTTGCCAAGTCACAGATTTTGCTCAGTGGTATAGATGTAAACTACTGCTATTAAGTCAAAGCAAGTAATTAGGAGCATATATACGAGAGATATTTCTGCCACTCTCTTATCTCAACAAAGCTTAACCCTTTAACGACGAGCTGCATTGATTTCCCATGTCTTAGTATATGCTCGTCGTTAAAGGGTTAAAAGACAATGCCAGGATCTGAGCAAGTAGCAGATCAGCTCAAGGACTGCACTGACAAAGCACTGGTCAATCAAGCATATACAATCTCCATTCTCAGAGTCAAAGACTGCATTAAGTGAAGTGGAACTCACCTGCTGAGCTGACGAGGTGGACATGACTGGCTGTGTACCAGGTGCTCCAAAAGCAGTTGCCATAATCTGAAGAAATTAATATCTCAGCACATCAATTTCGGTTACTAAGCACAATTGAGAAGTCCTGGCTGAAAGGCACTAAGTCAATGTCCAGATACAAGCATACATGTCTCAGATGACATCTGTGTACGTACGTACCAAAAATCATACATATGGATATGCATATGTACTGCTACATATGTCCTGGTATTTTTCAGTGTATAGACATTTCCTGCTATGTATGTATGTATGTATGCAGCCATGTACATATGCAAATATGTCAATGTACTGTACATATATACATACACACACACATACATAATTTGTACATACATATAATATACATATTATACATCCACACAATACCTAAAATACTAGTACAAACAAAGAAAACTACCACTACTTAAATATGTTCATCCCAATATTTCTAGTCTAATAAATTAAAATACCTACAATATACTAATGCTGTTGGTTAATGAAGAGATGCATTGAGGGTATTTCTTCACAGAATTATCAAAAAATCAACAAATTTAACGTTGTTCTCAGAAGAGTGGTGCTCATTTATACTCTTCTGAAATTCATTTCCTTCTCTATAACAATTCTCTATAACAGAAATTAATTGACAAAGAACTTACTTCAAATCTCACAAACGAAACTCCAGCATCTTTTAATTTCAGGACAAACTAGTTTCAACGTAAAACAAGATTAACAGCAAATTGAAATATCAATAATACTTCTTTATGACAGCTTGGAGCAACAAAGCTAAATAAAATGTGACCTGCTTTAGAACTAGTTAAGCGTGAATAAATATGAGTTATACCTTTCCTTGATGTGCCTTGTGCTTATTAAGGACCGTACGAAACCCTGTTATGAAGCGTGCCTGATCTTTTGGTATTAATCCGATGAACTGTCGTTTGCGGGAGCTGTAAATCATCACCATAACTCTGACTTCATGAGGATTGTCTGGAGCTTGCTGCACATTGATGCATCCAAACTGTGGGAAGAAAAATTTTAAGCAACTAATTAAATTAGTGGACAGAAAGTCTGCTCAATCTGCACCAGTTAATCAAGTCCTATATCAACAAAATTCCCGTGTAATCCCGACCTAACTATAAAGAGCCAACCAATTTGCATCTAAACCTTCAACAGATTGTTTAATACTCAGAAAAGTGGCCATAATGAAATATAACCCTCCATTAGCTCTGGATACAGACGAAAAGAAACAATATATATGCATAATGAGGAAGACGAAACTTGCCATATCAGTGCACATGTAGTAAGTAAACAAATATTTCACTTGCCTAGTCAAAGTCACTGACGTTCAAGTGACACTAAAATAAAACTTCATATAAATCAAATTTTTAAATATCTACATGCTAACATGCACTTATTCAAGTTTAAATATAAATTATCCAGTGCACCCCAAACATATGTCTAAATCAGTGGAAAACCACAAAACTCTCAAATTATGCCACAAACACATTAATATAACCTGCTTTATTGCCACACATATCTGACATAACAGCTGACGTTACTAGGCAAAATCTGTTTCATAACTGCTACACTTTAGAACAATTATTGTCACTTGTTGCATTCTGACAACAAAACTTTGATCGAATAAACGAAAATACATAAAAAATACATAACATAATAATTTGTTCAGCTATAGAAATAAACTCATTCTAATATGATCTCATCCTAAGGCAATTCTTGACTTGGCTCTCAAAAAGGTAGTACCAAGAGTTTCTAGTGTACTTAAACTTTAAGATACACATGGTATTAATGCAGCCGTACTTACATAGCCAGAAAGATGACGGTAAAGAGATGTCATTGCGTCTGGATCATTGGGAGTAAAGAGGAATGTAACCGTCCGGTTGTCCTTAATCAGGGTCTGAAGAGGCGTTATAACAGTCTGAGGAATAAAGCTCATTGACAGGCGGTCCGGCCATTTACTTGTATTGCTAAATCAAAACAACAGCACAATGTAATGTAATTGAGAACTGACTTAGCTCCTCATTTACTCATATTACTAAATCAAATCAAAGCACAAAGTAATGTAACTGAGGGAGTCAAGTATCTCCTCTTAATCGTAAGTCATTTATTTCATCAAGCAGGAATACTGCATAAAATTTCTTAAGTCAACACTCCACAAATACTATTAAAATTAGCAAATTTTTTTCATTTCTACAAAATTCTAGTTAAATAAGCTACGTTCCATGG
The DNA here is from genome assembly GCA_020284085.1 of Aporrectodea caliginosa. Classification (NCBI taxonomy): domain Eukaryota; kingdom Metazoa; phylum Annelida; class Clitellata; order Crassiclitellata; family Lumbricidae; genus Aporrectodea; species Aporrectodea caliginosa. Next base: position 35,433 of record JACEVL010001140.1, read on the forward strand.
CCTCAGATACCGCATGACCCTCATTTTAATTTAGACAGAAGGATGACAGAATCTTAAGCTTAGTTCAATCTGATCAGTCATTTTTCTCTGGAGTGTCATGTATTTGGACATTTAAATAGCAACTAAAACAGATCAAAGAAGTGTGACTTTCATGGCAAGTTGAAAATTTTATAGTTCAATTAATGTAACGTAATTTGGAGGTTTCTGCTGTACCATTATCACAATGCATAAAAAAATCAGTCAATAGTCGTTTCTCAGCAAAATGGACAGAACCAGTATAAATCCAAAGGTCAAGAAGACCAGAAGAACAGTAGAGCCAATGCAATCCGCTGGTTCCCTATCGAGTATAGAATCATATTAAAAATCCTCTTCCCTTCTCTCAGGCTTAATTGGTTCTGCCCCATCATACAAGAGCTGTTTCTGATGGTTTAAACTCAGTCAGGTTGCTGGTTGCTTTGCTCAGCTGCCTGTTGAGATCTTCTGGTCCTACGCTGCCATACGTCAACAAGAACGCACTCTCATGCGCTAGTTTATCCATTGGGAACCATCTTCCCATTGACACCTGAGTTGTCCCATTAAGTTACTTTTTCCACCTATGTTAAGAAAACCTCTTCATATCCCTTCAACAGCCATGTTCAACCACCATGTTCACATCCCTTTTCAGAGGTTTCTAAGGCTAAAATGCACTTTTAACAAGACCAAATACATACATATACAGTTATACACACAGCAAACCAAAAAAACGTTGAAAAGCCAACTGCTCCTTAGTGGCACCTAAGTACCGTTAGGCATTTCATTGCAGTAAAAACAGTTACAAGTAGACAAGGAGATCCTAGAGGCAAAAAATTTTTAATTCAAGTTTCAATTGCAAGCATTTGAAATATTTTCTAAAACACAAATATCTGAATAGCCTGAATAAAAATATATAAAACTGGTTATTTCATCAACTACACAGTAGTACAAATTTCCAGCAAAGAATATTCTATGAAACCAAATACTAGTTTGACATTTCACCTACATATCAGGATCATCAACACTGGCAGTCAGCTGGGTCGGTATGGACCTCACAGTACGTGTAACAGTATCACCAGGTTTCTGTTTCTCAGCAAATTCCAGCAGTCCTACAGAACCAATACATATCTGTTCTGATCTCATAAGCACAATGATTTATTCACTCCTCAAAGGTTTTCAAATGTGCTATGTTCTGATGTTTATATTCATTCATATCCAACATTTATATAGCGCCCCAAACTACTCAAAGGTGCTCCCAACTCCAGCACGGCCAAAAAGAACAGCCTTGAGAAAAGAAGACAGGAGAGAAGGTCCTAGAAAATAGGCAAAGCTCCAGATGGAGGCCATAGAAGCAAAACTGGTGCTAAAGAAATAACAACAATCGAATGATGATGATAACGACGACGATGAGAGTAGAATGAGAAACCTGTCCAGATTGTTCTCTGCTGTTGCTGCATGGCAGCCGCCTGAAGTGCCTGTGCCGGGTTGTTAAGATCCACACCGATTGACCCAGGTCCCGACATGGCCACGTTGTCTGATATGCTGGGCATGGTGTCCATGATCGGCTGTGGAGGAATCATCATTCCTGGGGCATTACCCGGTGACATCATGCCTGCGGAACTGAAGCCTGATGGAGCCTGCTGGGAGCCAATCATTGATGGTTGGACCACCTGAGGACCCATCGGTTGCTGAGGCGGAACACCGCCACGCGTCATCTGTCTAGGAAATCCAGGCATCATCATAGGCTGCGGCTGCTGCTGCTGGTTCATCATCAATGGTGCCTGGGACTGTGGCTGAATCATCCGATTGCGAGCTGAGCACAGAAATTAATTGACAAAGAACTTATTGCAAATCTCACAAACGAAACTCCTGCATCTTTTAATTTCAGGACAAACTAGTTTATATAACTATTTATTTAATTTCCTATCATAATTTCCTACATAGTACCAATATAATCACAAGCATCAACCCATGGCGCTAAGCAACTCAGTAATTATCTCACAGGACAATGCTCAACCAACCGGATACCATTTATCAGACTACAAGAACAGATATTAAGTAAGCCGTTATACAAACTGGTCTTAATTAGGGTTGTTAAAATCGGTTTTTTGGCAATCCGAATTTCGGTTTTAGAAATCCGATTTTAAACCGAATTTCGTTTTTTATTGGCCTTCATAGAAAACTTAATATATTATTATATAACACAAGTTATTTTATATATTAGGTACCGTAACTTACGTTAATAAACACCTTCTTATCTGCCGGCTATATTCGATGAAAACAATCGTAAACACTAAAAAATGCATGAATTAATTCTTTCTTGCATTTCTTGAAATTTTCACTACGAAATTTTTTTTTTTTAAATTCGAATTTCGTTTTGTTAATAATAAAAACCGAATTTCGTTTTCAAAACCGAAATTCGGATTTCCGAATTTCGTTTAACATCCCTAGTCTTAATATCACATTGCTTACTAGAGTCAGTGTTTCAAACAGTACAATTTATGTACTTCATAAACTGTGATTGGTGCTTGTCACCGCTATTAAACAGAACCAAAGGAACTAAAAAACCTAGCCACTCAACAAAATCAGTCAAAATAATAGCCAACAGAGAGTTTCTTACGAGACTTAATCCTTTAACGATGAGCTGCATTGGTTTCCCAGTTACTTTTAGTACATGCTGGTCATTAAGAAGGAAATGCTGCAAGTGATGGCCACGTGCATTCTAGCGCTTACCTGTGACCTCTGTTAGTATCTTCTGAGCTTCTTTAGAGGCAGGATTCATAGCCCCTGTTGTCTGTGGCAACTTAAACATACAATCATTATGGTAAAGGAGGTTAAGCTCCATTTGTTTTTATCTGAAATTTCATAAATTCCATACTTCTATGCTTAACATACTCTATTGAACACCACGCAAATCTATTTAATATCTAAAGTTCACTGACACTATTAGAAGTTGCAGAGAAAAACAAAAAATATAAAGTTAATTTAGAACAACAACAGGGCTAGAATTCAGCCATTCTCTTGCCAACAACAATGCATTTTATTGAAAAATGAGGTCCACAAAATTTTCTTTAAATTCAAGCTGCTCAACCTAAATAGCAGTACTTTTACTTTCAAGCACTTCTGTGCAAACCAGAATGTTCATATACACTTCACCAATCTCTGCCAAAAGAACCTGAAGAACTTCTGACTTTTCTCACAATATAAATTATCTTCCTAATTACAAGAATCAGGAAAGATAATTTTTATATAGGCTTCACTTGAGGAGTCTGAAAGTGTTAAAATTTTCAGACAACAATTGAAATTCCAACTCTTTGCACATTCTTAGCAGTTGCACTGAAAACTGACACAATAAAGCACCCTGGAACTAGACAACTACCTATGACATCATGTAAACTCAACATAAAACACAAAACATTACATCGCATCAATTCCTAGCTAGTCAGCTTTATCAGATGCATAAATGTCTTACCGGAGGTCTTGTTAGAGAATTAGGCACTGCATTTGGATTCACTGGTCTAGGCTGTGCTACCATTGGTCCTGGAAGACCTGTCAATCAATTAACGAAATTGCCTTCATTGAACAATTAGCTACTGGTAAACCGAATATGATAAAGTAAGTAAGTAAGTAAGTAAGTATTTCCTTTATTGAGAAGCACTAGCAAACGCACAGCACTGTACATAGCAAGATTAACAAGATTAATACATTCACAAGATTAATACATTCAAACAAATAAACAAAAATTTATATATACAACCAAAGAATTGAATGAGAGGCTTTATTGTACAGAGGAAGAAGAGCTAGAGCTAGTCATAAGGTAAAATGAAGGGTTTAAATAGCCAGATCTAGGAAAAACAGTTTATTTGTATAGCATCCGGGGCAAGGAAGCATTTCTGAGACAGGTTGTCAAACATGGGAAGCTCACGGTTATGGGACCGTGGCCGCAGGGAATAGCGTGATTGCTTGATCGGCGGTAACAATTTATGCAATACATGACAAGGATTGTGCAGAATACAGGCAAAGAGTCTAGTATCCGCATTGCTGCAGAGAGTCTCAAAAGAGGGAGAAGATGGAGGTAAGTACCCCTGGCGTACCAACCTTCGGATAATTCCCTCAAGGGCCTCCCGTTCCTGCATTCTCGCAAAGCCCCACCAAACAGGCGAGCAATACAGCATCATACCAACTGTAGTGGCACGAACAACATCAAATAAACTGTCCCCCGAGAGCCCATGCGACCTCAGGATCCGAGGTGAACTTATTCCCATCAAATAAATGCAGTGAAATAAACTGTGATTATATGAGCATAAAGTAAAACCTTGCAAGAAGTAATTTATAACACGAACATCAGATAAAACCATTGAGTGTTTCAGTGTAATTTAATACATTTTGGTTCAATATTATGTACAATGGAAAAGTCTGCGTAACTAGCATAATATTCATCAATTATATGTACCCGGGGATTTACATAGAAGTGGTTAACTTTGGGAACCACCTATATTCCTTCAAGTTTCCATCAATCCAAAATAAGTCCTACCTAAAAATGTTGCTATGGCTGTCATCAAAGCATTCCAGAGTTTAACTTCAAGTTGACTTTATGAAACTTCATTTGAAAAGTAAAAACTTCACCAGTTTAGATTTCCACTAACCGGGATTCGGTTTAGCTGCTATGTTTGACAATACATCAAATGCCTGATCCTCTTTCTTGGCACCGGGACTTAATGGACGCTCTGTGGGAGTAAAAACAATAGAATACAATACAAACAGTCAACTGTGGATCATCATTTTAACTAAAGATTGACAAAGCAATGTATTTTAACTATTTTTAACTAAAGATTGACAAAGCAATGTATTTTAACTAAACACTTGTATAGTACCTTTCAAGCACCATGGTTCCTCCACATACAGCTACCTTTCTATGATGCCAAGCAATGACCATAGAACCAGCATCTGTACCTAATCTAACACTTTTAGTAATGCAAGTAATATAGTACATAAAAAAATCAAAACTGGATCAATGGAAATACAGATGTGACAAAGGTCAAGGTGAAACCTAATCTCATCAATCTAGAACAATTCCTAACACCAGGACTGTGGAATAAATGGTAGGGCAACCTTTCACACAACATCGTGTTATCTTTAGCACAAGTTACAAGGGCCACATAAAAACGTATCAACAAACTCAACAGATAAACCTCCAAAAAAAACTATTCTGCTCAAGGTGATGACATACAGACCAAAGACATTCATTCTTGAGCAAACACAAAGTACATTTTAAAACTGTACTGTATTGGTGGCTTTATGCAGTCCCACTTCCAGTACAAACTCCTCAGTAACACTCTCAATTCAACACGCAGCAGAAATAGCTTATATAGATGGTACAAAGTTCTTTTGGATACGTTTAAACTCATTTGCAAGTCTTCAGTGAAAAATGGAACAGTTTATTTATCAAATCATCATTTTCAAGACAACTCAAGCAGGTGGTACCAGCTAGCATTCTATTCTATTCTATTCTATTTACGGACTTATAAAGCGTCTCTCGCATTACAACCTAATCAGAGGCGCTTCCAGTGCGAAGGGCCCCTCGAAAAAAGAAAAGTTTTAAGAGAACGAGCAGAAACAGTGGTGCTCCCAGATAACATCACAGCACGAGTTAAAGCAGGGAGGTCATTCCATAGCAAAGGTCCAACAGAGGCGTAGGCACGATGCTGTGCTGTGGCAGTCCGAGACCGAGGAACTAGAAGGTCATGATGGTCAAAAGAGCGGAGAGGACGCCCAGAGGCAGCTGAGATAGGCCGTCTCATAAGATCACAGAGGTAGCGTGGAGCTTGACCCAAAAACGTTTTACAAGTAAGAAAGAGAATTTTAAACTGAATCTGAGCAGTTAGAGGAAGCCAATGAAGGTCTTCAGTCATGAAAGTCGAAATATGGGAGAAACCATTGTTTTCTGACATGCATCAGTAAATCACTATAACAGCACTCTGAAGTTACCTTGTAACTGAAAACCTTTAAGAAGCACAAGATGTCTTGAGTCGACAGTATAATTCTTTGATAATGACGCCATATCACCAGATCCCTTAAACAAAAAACACAAAAGTTAAGTGTAAAAGGTAAACCAAAGGTGGCACATTGGTTTAAGTGTCTCCACAGAAGCATGGTCCCAGAATCGGACAATCTACAAGCTGAAGCATAAATAAGTCAACAGAAATGAATGTTCTTGTACAATGTGACAAATATTTTCAGTTATTACCATGGATTCTAATCCATAGCAGTGGTCATTCAAGCAATCTATTTTAAATCAAATTTAATCACTTTTATACTAAAGAGTAGTTGCTTCAAGTGAAACTAGAGTCAAGAATCATAGACCACTAGAAATGTCCAATAGAAATCCAAAAGTAACGGAAACCAAGATAATCCAGAGATGAGGTTCCAGTTGCACAAACATCTCATCAGCTTCCTTTACGATGAAAGAAAAGGCTACAAAGCATGAAAACTGCTTTGATAATGGATCCAACAGCTTTCAAAAGTCCCACATATAAATCTTGTCAGCAACTAGCCGAGTATAAGGAGCATCAGAGAGCTTCAATTATTAAGCATGACTTAGGCATTATTATTGGTAATAATATTACCGGTAATTATAAGCAAATCAAGTCGACACCAATTGATAATCAACCTCAGTGGGTGCAGTGCAGCAGAAATTTCTTGAAATTACACAAACTGAAACTGAAACTTGTGCAAGTGTTATCTTGCCTACTGGTAGTTTCAACTATATAATGAAAATTTAGACAAGTGTTTAATACTAAAACTTTGTAGATAATGAAAATTTTACTCACCAGGTCAAAAAGATGATAAAGAATCGGAATCTTTCGAGGAGAGATTATGGAAAAGTTAACATTACGCTGAAACACACCAACATACCACAACTACAGAAAATAGTTTTAATTCAGATATCTGAATATAAATTCTGATTAAATAATGCCTTTACAACATATTTATTTACAATAATGATCTTCACACCATGTATCATTAGGACTCCTTGTTAAAAAGTTTCTTAACAAAATGTAATCTTATGAACAGGAACCGATCGATACTAGATCTCTTGCATGAGTAACAGCAGAAGTGGGATAGGTAGTTCACAGCCAGCTGTCAAATAGCATAAATCTGGAGGACAGCAATGACTTTTCTCTCTAACTTATGATAGCTATACAAATTTCTAAGGTTCAGAAATCCTAGGATATTTGTGAATGCTGTAGACTAAAACACTTTGTGCGTTACTAAGAAATGTGCAATATTAAGTGTCCTGATACATTTTTTACAGACATTCAACAAGACTTTTGAACAAGCTAAGAGTACCAAATAGTAAATGTAGATTATATAATTCCTTTAAATATAAAGATATTTACTTCCAACACATGCCATATACAATCTAGAACTTGAAAGCTACCTCTGCAAGGCAAGTTATGAGTTGTTCTGTGGTCATGTCAGCATAATTTCGGCTCTCTTGGCTGACCATACCATAGGGTGCTGAATTGCAGACAAGGATACAATGCTTCTGAACAGCCAAACTACAACAAAAGCCACTCTATGCATTGAAGTCACATGTCAAATGAAACTGATTTGATAAATAACAGTTAGCTAACCACATTACTCATCAGTGAAAGCGTTTAATTATATTCAAGTAGTCAAGCAATCCCGTGTATGTTTTGTTACACAAAAGGTAGTAATATTGTAACCAGACATTAAATTTGTGCTTAACAGCTCAAGTCTTACCAGGCCACAGTAGATCAGTAGCGAATCCATTATCAATATTTTTCACTGTAATTTAACTGAGCTATTATTTTTTACTGAGGTAGAAATTAAAATATCTCTGAAGAATAGATGTTATTAGTAATTATAAAACTACACTAAGGTGCATAAGATAATGCATGAGTCTGGACAAGTCGGGTGCCAGGTGACATTCTAAAACTGTGAAGTTTTCCTTATTATCTGTTTCTTTTACCATTTTCAAAGAAATAGACAGGGTCATATCAAAACATTGCATAAAGGCAATGTAAGCCAACATCAGAACTCAAAGAAATATGAAAACATTGCAAAAAGGCAATGTAAGCCACCATCAGAACTCAAAGCTTTAGCATGAAACTACATTAAAAACAACTTTTCTTCATTTTTCGACTAGCAGAAACAATTACACAAGTCAACTAACTTTGGATCTCTCATTTTGGCTAAATCATCGAAGACTTGCGCAACTGTGCTTAAGCCTTCCGACATATGGCTCGCAAAGTCCCCACGTCCACTGGCAAAACTACAATGCACAACACTGATCATTTTTTTAAATCTGAAGCACCAACAGCATCTAAATGCAACAGCATTTAAGCCATATTGGCAATTCTGTGTAAATAAATAGCCAAGGTATTAATCAATGGTAACTATGAAATATAAACAAAAACTGATGATTACATTCCCAGATTGTTCTCAGAAAGCACTAAACATGCCCATAGCTACTTAGTTCAGGAAAACAAGGTGAATGTATTTAGAGCTGTTCAACGGTAAACTAAGTGTACAGACATAAATTAGCATTTAAAATAATAAATGCACTCTTATTGCTGCTAAACAACCTGGAATAGGTCACCTTAGCTTCAGCTGGTGCTTTGCACACTTTCAGATCAACCATTGGGAATATCAATGTGGGTTCTGATTGTTGCTAGCTGTATTAAACATGGTGGTTATGTTCAGTCAATGGATATAATTAAGATATAAAATACATTCAACACCTGACACGTGATCAGTGAATATAATTCCTAGCTAAGCAAATATTATGCATTGTGGCAATTTCGCATTTGTGAATAAAACCTTGCTTGTTCCTACCTGACACTGTCAAGAAGCTGTGAGAAATGATGGGTGCTGGTCGTAGGGTCATAGCATGTAGTCAGGGAAGCTGGGGCCACATCTGAGCCATGGAACGTCACCAATGTGTACAAAGTACAGCTTGCCTGACAAAAAACGCAGCAAGTCTCTATAAATTTTCTTAAGCTTTTGTTTCATATCACTATGGTTTATCCAATTTTCCTTTAACTGTGCTAGTTTTCAATGTCTCTGTTTTGCTAAAGATCAGCCAGTCACCTTGCTAAAGTCAATTCTTCTCAACAGACTATAATTTGGTCATAAAACACATCAAGGTGGTATTTCTCACAGGTTCAACATTGTCTAAACAGCCCAGGATCAATCCTTTTGCCAGCTGACCATTCAAAGTGACAGTCAGGTTTCAGTGGAGGACGGTATCAGAATACTGTCAATATTTACAAAATATACAGGGCTGGTGCAAATACTAACTCTTGAATTCACAGATGAAAAGAAATTAGTAAGAATTTACAAGAATTATCAAGCATATTATGCCAATGACAAACTTAGACACCAAGATCAAATAAAATGTAAAGCAACAGACACTAATGCCTGAGGAAAGTGAAAAAGTAAACTTTACAAAGGTAAACTTACAACATTGATCTTGAACAATTTAGTGTCTCCTCAGCAGTGTAATATGTCAACATCTTTGCAAGTATAAATCTAACTACAGCAGTTAAAGAATCATGAGTTTAGTACCGGGCAAGCATAGTCAAGTTCCTGAGGTGGACCACCATTAAAGTATCTGCAAACAAAATCACCGTTTGACAGTTACTAGTAGACCATACTTGTAATGTCATGTAATGCAATAAAGTGCTCAGTTTTATCAACTTCTATCAACAGGGACATGGTTCCATGACTCAAGGATCTATCAGAATTCTTTACAGTTACCTACATAGTAAAGTTTTCTGTCACATTCAGCAGGTATAATCCGCTTAACATTTCGTCTGGTGGTCAAAAACGTTGAAAACAGAGATTTAGATCAGAGAGGTTAATTCACAAAGTTCACCTGATGCTCACTAAGAACTATGTTCCTCAAATTTTTGGACCAAAGACTTTGGGTGGTTTACCAGCATAACGAACACTCAAGTCTTTTATAGACTCTAGCTGATTCTAAGAGCATTGCTGCTCCAATACAATCAGACAAAACTTATACAATATACATGTATACATACTCAAGTGTTGGGAGAACATATGCAGACTTCAGACCATCAAAGTATGCTCCCACATTTGCGGTTGCTTCCACCACAAAGACTACGTTACAGACCGGACGAGAATCCAGCTTCACCATTTTGATTTTCTTCAACAAAAAACAATGCAAATAATTCACCTTAAACATTCTTTTGACTTAGTGGCATAATGACCAGGTTAATAGATCCTGGGTGTCTTTTAGGTCGAGAATTGGAAGGTAGAGGATATGATGAGTCAGGGTAAGAGTTCTTGAAAAGGAGATGTATACTTTAGTTTCGAGTGGAAAGCCTTGGGTGTGATGGATAGAGGAGCCTTAGCATCTGCTGTGCCCTCTCTGATCCTCTGGAAACCGGACTCGGACCTCCCTCGGACTACTCTTTGGACAACCCCTCTGACTAGACGCAGCGCTCGTGAATAAGCTGGTGCCCTGCGCTTGGCTTTCGAGTGGCGCTTTAGAAGTTTGGAGATTACGATTACGATAATCGCCGAAACCTGTCTGGAACGAAATAATTTATTAAGAAAATTCTTATAGATTCGTTGTGTTCATGAAAATCTCATACCTTTCAAACATAAAAATAATATCAGATCTTCTGCTCAAATTCTGCTTTTATTCAACAAGTACCTTACTGAATAAATACAGCTGATGTGAAATAAAATATTTAGGAATCACTTCTATTTTACTCCATCTCCGAAGCAAAACTCATAAGCCAATACAACCGGAAAACCACCTTACAGAAAAACGTAAGTAAGTAAATGATGTTTTCAGCGCTTCTCTTGATCGGTAACAGATAATAGGGCAAGGACCAATAATACACTCGTGAATATGTGTAGAGGGCGCAGAAGGAGCAGAATCACGAAACACGAAACGCTCATTAACATAACTGGTGACGTGTCCACGCATTTCACAGCGTGTGAATATATACCAATATAGAGTCCTTGAGATAGGGTCTGTACAATATTCACGAAGTCACGGAAGCCGTAAATTCCGTGATTTGTCATGAGGTGCGTCATAGCCAATGAGATATATTATTAATGTGATATATTTATATATTATACATCTCTATGGTCATAGCCCAGTGGTTACGTGCTGGACTGTCAACCGAGAGTTCGGGAGTTCTAATCTCGGCCAGGGTAGAAATTTGTTTCGTGATTCTGCTCCTGCTGCGCCCTCTACACAACTCGGTTACTGACCCTGTCGGTGACAAGATGAGACGGCGTGGGAGAAGACTGGCCTCGATCCAGCCCTAATTATGTAAGATAGATCCAGTCAAGATAAGATTTCAACCAATATTCGTTTATTGCAAAGGCATTGAAGATAATTATATCAGATATCAAAACGCAGGCTAGGAGTGGAAAACAAAGTTTTTGCTGGAAGTTATGAGTCTCAATTCCAGACTTCATCGTAAATATATATAATTAGGCTACACTCGAAATGTTAATGAGCCACTCAAAAGCTAAGCACAGCGCACAAGCTTATAATAATTATAGGTAGCGCTGCGTCACAACATAGGGTTGTTTATCTCCAACAACGACAGTGTACTGAAAGCAATGGGAAACCAATGCACCGTGTTGTTAAAGTGCTAGAGAGATGTCAAAGGAATAAGATCCAGTTGTGGGGACTGGGGAGAGTAGAAAGGAGCTGCAACAGCGGGTTGTATGTGTTTTTCATCATCATGATTCTATCAGTTCTTGCAATAGACATGCATCAGTTGTATCCATTGTCTAGCTGTCATTCGTCATGTCTACTGCTTTTAATTCTGTCGTATAGTCTGTCTTTGTTGTTTTGATTGCATAGAAGTTCAGAGAAAGCACTTCCTATTCCCATAGAATGGTAAGACAATGGATTGGATGGATCAAGGTAAGATATCTATACAAGATGGAGCTTATATTTTGAATGGAAGACCTTGTAGAATGGAGATAGAGGCGGCTGAAACATATTGCAGGGTTGGTGAGACAATAGCATTGGTCAGAGAGCTCTTCCAGTTCTGTGGCATCTTGCTTCAAACAGGAGTGTAATTACTGACAGGTTTGAGGGAATTGTAATAATGCACTTGTCAAAAATTTAATGGTTGATGCAGAGACATTTGTGGAAATGTATTACTGCATAATTCTCAACAATTGCTAAAAACATTCAAAGCAGCACTTTCTGGTTTTATCATTAGCCTACACAAATAAATACTCCTGTAATAGTATTCTGAAGAGATTTGAGGACTGAGTAATTGTGCACGTGTATAGAGTTTTGGTGATAGCACTGCTTTTACTGAATCTATTTCAACAATCCGAAGATCAAATTGCATGCTTTTGTAAATCGGCTTGTATCATTAATTAATCCTTAAGGAAATGAAAAGGTTTACAGTGGGTACATGTACCTGAAAAGCTTCGATAACATATTCGACTCGAAAACGAATCTGATGGCAGTACTTTATTCAATAATGATGCCATGATTCCAAACATTTCGAGTCATTGGCACACGATGACTTTTAACTCATCAGCAGCTACAACTACTGCAATGCAGCATAGCAGGGCACTGGTTTGAAATGCAATTGGTTAAAATTTTGGAAGGAGAACAAAATACGATTCCATTGTTGTCCAGGGCTGCACGTAATTTACTTGCTATTCAAGCAAGGGGCCATCCATTTAGTATGTATCCATTGGGAGGTAAATTTTTTCCGGATTTCTGCATATGTACTAAATGGATGGCCACCAACAAACTGTTCATCAGAGTTAATTCAGTTCGAGGACAAATAATAACAGACTCTGCTATAATCCATCTAAACAAATGCAGACACTTTTATTTGGGCACGACATAACAAAGATTTGTTATTCTGACATTGTGTAGACCCAAGAGGCTTCATGAAATAGTAAATGTGTGATTTAGGCACTAAAGTGCGCGACTGAATTGAATGAACATGGAACCAGAACAGAATAATTGGTTTTATCTTTTTTTAAATATTTAGTCTTAATTTATACTGTCAATTAACTTAATTTTTAGTTACTTTAATTTTAAACTGCAGAGCAGTAATGAGGCCTACATTGATATATAGATAACTGTGTTGCTGTGGTACAACTGTGCACACTACATGAATATCAAACTGGTGCCAACCGATTCGAGATTCGAACCTTTACCCCAATTCGATTCGAGAGAAACTTTGTTTCACCTGGACTCACTTTGTTATATCCAAACCGGTCTTTTGTGTTTCATTCTGATACAACACAATAGTTTCTAGAAAAAACTTAACACGAGATGAACCTCTCACCCTTTACCATAATTATTGTCATCTTCCAGGCAAATACACTGCTGCTCAACTTTTAAGCAAGGCCAATCTTTCATTGTCACAGCTGCATACTGTAAAATATAACTATAGTTGTGCAACAAGTCAGTGCTGGTAATGATTATCATTTAACTACCTTGACCATCAGCCTCTGAAAGATTAAATAATTGCAAATGATTCCAAGAAGCAAACTCAAACTAGATTTTATGCTACCTTTAGATAATGAAATAAAGTAAGTGTTGTAAAGAGAAATTCAAATAATAGAAATTTCAGCCATTTGAATTCGAGTGTTTACAGTCGCTGATATTCAAAGTTGCTGGCAAGGTAACTCCCATTTTGGTTTTGACAAAAAAGGTAAACTTTACTGTTAGTAAGATTTACCAGTAGCAAGTTTGTTACGACAACACCCATGTAAATTTCACTGTTCCCTGGATTTTCTGAAGCTAGTGGCCACCAGCTGGGAATCATTCAGTTTTGTCCATGTTAAATTTAATCTTAAATAACTAACAACGTCCAGCTATTCATATTTCTGAAAGTCTTAAATTGCTTTCACAATAAGTGAAAACGCTGCCGTACTAGAAGAGTCACTTTCTGCCATAGATTTCCAGGTTGAATTGCAGAACAGTCATTTTGTCTGACATTTTAACTTTGATCGTCCACTCTAGTCATCTTTTTCATCTTCATCATCATCCTCTTGTGTCCGTTTTCGCTTCACTCCTTTATCTGGTTCCACTAAAAAAATTAGCAAACAACTTCTTTATTTATCTACAATTAACATGTGCAAATAAATTTTTTTATACTAATCAGGGATCGGTTGCGACCAGAATGCACCGGAACGGCGTTCCGGTTCTTTTTTGGATGACCGCTGCAGTGCAGCACCGTATTGGTTTTCTTTAATTAGCATGGCGCCTGAAGCCGACGTTCCGTTTCTTTTTGTTTAGGACGGGATCACTGATACTAATTTACTCATAGTTGACACAGTCATCATGTATTAAGCAGAGAGTAGTCATTGTATACATTTTATACCTACAGATGGGTAAAAACAATCTGAGGTTTAAATTATGATGATAGAGGCAACCAAGTTGGATGTACAGTTGTAGTCTGATATCCAGAAAATCTATGAACACATTGCTTTAAAGTTGTAATGATAAATGTCCTCATGTGACAACTTGCAATGTTAAATTTATGAATCATTACCCAAAGAAATTTACATAATTGAGCTAAACAGTGAAAGCATAGGTTTTTGGAAAAGAAATCTTCAGAGCTCCACAAAGAAATGAGATAAAGAAGAATGATTCTACAAAGCTTATGGTAGTAACAAGGCACTGAAATAAGTAAGAGTGATTTTTATGGATAGGATAAACTGGCCAGACACAGCTGATTTTAAATTCCAATCTGTTGGAATTAAGAGAAGGTGAAACACATACATGTAGGTCAGTAAGGTAGCTTGGGAATGACAGTGTATGCAAAATAATTCTTTTCAGACTATTCAAAGCAAATGTAGATGTGGACCAATGGTATAACTGGGCAGCTCGTTGCTCGAGATATAAACAGTTACTGGCTAGCTATTTCTACATCACACCTTGAGCTTAATACTACTCTATGCCTGTTCATCAGACAGATAAACAGGTAATCTCACAAGTCACAACCTTGATGGTACGTCTTGTTTAATAAAGCAAAGATGTGTATAAAATAAATTTACACACCAGCTTCATTTTCTTCTTCATCATCGTCAAGATCATCGTCTTCTTCATCACCCTCACCTGGTTCAAAGTCTTCACCTTCACTGTCATCCTGTGTAAAAAATTTACTCAAAATGATTACACACCCATCTCCTTGTTGAGAGCACAACCAAATATCGCTTCACACGAATCTCATAGCTTAATCTGAGAACAGTTGTAAGCATATAGATTGAGGCAGACACTTGCACTGTATTGGGAAATTCAAGCCCTCCCGCAAAGCGACAGAACTAAAAGTTAAGTTATTCTCCTGTTTAAGATTGTCCAAATTTGCATGATTTAGCAAGATCTGGGTCACTTGAAAAAGCCAACAGTGCTTCTCACTTGATCATCCTGATATCAGAAAAACAATTTGCCAACTCTGTGAACTAATGTTCAAAACTTTTTAGCAGTACAAACATAGTTGTCAAATTGTAGTATATGGCATGAGTGATTCAGGGAAAGTCAACTGTATACAAATTTGGTAATCATTTTCAGACATGGTGCAGATCAACGGTGAGAAACGAAAACTACCTAGATTGCACAGTGTGGTCTTGTTTATGTAAAGTCGTCGGGGTACATACCTCATGATTTAGCATATAAATCACAATGCACATAACAATGGATAAAGCCAAAAATGTCAGCACATTAACCAATAACAGTATATCAAGTTAATAGGGGACATAACAAGTTAACAACACTTCCCTTTAAACAGAATGGTGTGTTGACTGAGCGCATAAACAAGCCCACACTGTACATCCAACATGAGCAGACATACCTCTAATGTAGGCTTTTGTAAATACGCCAGACCAACTTCTTCACCATCATCATCTTCATCATCGTCTTCTTCATCTTCGTCATCTTCCTCATCATCAACATCAACTACTTCATCACCGTTTTCTCCTATAGGAAGATTTTCAGGTTTTTCCATCAAATTACAATTATATTAAGAATATTATTTTAAGAATGCAATGCAAGAACACTAGTTTTCAAATAACTGTATGCTTCTGGAAATATTTATAATTGTATTTTCGCTTTGCTACAATTTTCATAATTGCAAGTCTACTGATAGTCTTAGTCATTCATGATCCTCCTTTTTATGCACCTACTACAGTAATATTGCTAAATTACATAGCAAGCTTGCATTAAGAAAAGAATTAAAACCTACCTCTTTCAGTAGTCCTGTATTTATTGGGTGCACAATAGTCTGGACTGTAAACTGGAAGGTCATGGGTTCAAATCCTTACCAGGACAGAAATTTGTTTTCAGACTTTGGGTCCACTTGTACCCTAGCCAACTCAGCTATACAGAGTGCACTGCCAGTGGGTAGACCAGGTGGCAAGGAAGAGGTTTGGCCACTCGCCCTCATGTGCCGAGGCTCAGAAAAATGTCAACACTTCACACACACAACAGCCTCTTAGGGCTAGCTTAAAGGACTTCTCTGCTTCTTGTTAATCTTTGGCTCATGTCATGTAATGTGAGTTAGATACAGGCATTGCATCAGCCATTATTTATCTTAGTGGTCTTTTTGCAGCTTAAGCAGAGAAACATGCTATAAATCGTGTTAATCAAGACGGGAGAAAAAATTTTGATACATATAATCATATTCGTCACCTTCGCCAGAGACTTCTGACCCATCATCTTCACCCTCCTCTTCATCTTCTTCAGCTTCCTGGTCATCTCGGTCAAAGCCATCGAGATAGTGAAGATCCTTCAGAAGTTCAAATACACTCTCACGATAGCCCTCCAAATTTGTCACTTCGCAGTTGAAAAGGTCGAGGGTCCGGAGTTCCTTAAGTTCCTTCTGCAAGTTGAACATGTATGTGACCTTCCATTAGATTATTATTTTTCATCTGAGGTCAGCTGGTAAAACTACATTTTGTATCTGGTGTATTCTGGAGTTTGAAGGTTCAGTCTAACATTGTCTTTACAAGTAGTCTTCAGCTGAGGTGTTGAGCGCTAGAGTGGCCTAACTCCATTGATAAACTGCATATGTTTGGCCACTTGTCGCTCAACTCCTCAGTTATAATCAATACAAGGAGAAACTGTAAATAGCAATCTTCAGAATTTAAAGCATTTAGAGAAACTTGTAAAATTATAAGTCTGAATCTTTTTTGATTATCGTCAGTGAATACCAAGTCATCACAGATGAACTATTTATTAATATTTTTTACTTACTAGGCAACTTTTACTCAGTAGAGCAGTCATTGCCAACTGCATGGAAAATGATCACTTTATTTTCACTAGCAAATCCTACATGCATCACATCGTTCAGATCTTACCAAAGGCTTTAATGAATCAATGTCCTTTAATTTGTTGCCGCTTAGATTGAGATAAGTCAGCTTGGGACATCCGTGTAGCAAGTTTAAGCCACCAGATATTCGATTGTCGCTTAACTCCAACTGCAAACATCCAGCAAAATACAGAAAATTTAATTGTTGATTTTCATCTTCAAATTTAGCATCTATGATGTTAAGTTACTTGAATAAGCTAACTCCCTACCAAGGGCTACTGAATAATCATTAATATGAAATTACAACATTTAAAATATGAGACTAAACCTTTAATCCACTGGCAAATGCAAAAGTTGTGAGGGGTTAACACTTCAGCATGGTGTTAACTTGTCGATAGAACCTTTTCGGTCATCAAAACGGCCAGGACTGAGGACTGTCGTGTCGAAAAATGTCTGAGGACCTTTCTTTAAGTCTTCAAGCTCAGTTTATAGACTCAAATCACAATTTATCATGATTCTTTTCTTTCTTGAATTTCCCTGTCCTTTTTCAACTTTTGCATATTTTCCATTGATATTTCACTTTTATGGTTAAGTTAACAGTATCAGAATACCTATTCCTAACTTTCAAACTTCTGTCAGCAATCCTTGCTGAACCAGCTTTGGGGCCAACTTAATGGCATGCCCCAAAAACAAATGGGGTTATGGCCCTATTGGCCCATACATTTGCCCTTGATCAACTCCTAAAACCGTACAGTTGAGCAAACAATCTAATGAAGCACTGAGCACATATTACTTGCATGGTACTGAAAACCAAGATCTGCTAGATCCCTTTTAATTCAACAGAAATTTACAAGTTAATACACAAACAGATGTGGTTGAACAGCCAAACATTCTGTAAGGTATTGTAATTTCAGATGTTACCTTTCTAAGTTTTGGCAGATTTGGAAAGCTTTTCAGTGTCGTTAGTCCAACATTTATCAGGCTTAGACTCTTTAGATTTTTAAACTCATCTGTCAAACCACTGATTTGTGTGGTTCTGCAGTTGTCCAAATTCAGCTCTTCGACCTACAACAGAAACTCTAGAAAATAAATTTATTCCTAAAGGTTACAAGAATTCCTCAACTAGACAAAAAAAACAATGTTCATCTTCTACAGCTGAATACAGAGCCATAAAATGATCTTAGATCAGCTTCAGTATGGAATTTAAGACAATGAGCTTCGGTGCATCTTTTGTTGCAAGGCACAACGGACAGGATATTTCTAAGGATTAACCGTAGAGGCCAATACTTATCAAACAATAACGTGCATTTTCACAAACTTCGCATGCGAGTCGGACAATGTGTGCTGCTACAGGCCACCGTACTACTGACGCCCGGTATTAGACTTTGTTCTAATTCGCAAGAGGGCGCCCAGGCCAAAGATTTTAACAGGGAGGAAGATGGCCTACTTAAAGAATATTGGCTTGCGCAGTGCGAATGAGGGCGCGCAAGGGCTTCTGGTCTAACCAGTGTGAAAAGTTCCTATCTCTACAATGTTAATATCCATAAGTTAATGAGGCCGTACGCCTGCTACTGAGGCCGTACGCGTACTGTAACAGTGTAGCTTCGCTTGGGAATCGGAAAAACGAAATTCCAGGATTTTTTCGCTGGTATTGCCACAGTTAAAGGCTGCACAATAGTGCGGCATGTTGCCTAACTTTCTACTCGGCTAAAATGCTTAATTTCTATTAAGGTCTTCGAATAAAACGACTTTTAACCGACGGATTTTAAGATCGGAACTTTTCGTCACACTGGTTAGACCAGAAGCCCTTGCGCGCCCTCATTAGCCGTTTTCTCATTAGTGGTTCATCTTCCTCCCTGTTAAAATCTTTGCCCAGGCGGCCGACGCAAACGCCGCGTTACTTATTTGCATATAATATCACTGCGCAACATCACGTGACGACAGGCACCAACAACACAAACTCTGACCTTATTATATCATCCATGTTTAATATCCGCCCCAAAATTGTGTCGACGCAATTTATTTCTGCTAATTTAAACAAGTAAAACGCTGAATTAATGAATTAAAAATTTTCGTCCCTGCTCCCCAAGCGTCGATCCAAGCGTTATCGGCTCCCCAGGTGAACGGCTCCTGCTTGGTACGCAGGCCGAAGCCTCGGCTACGGCACCATCGCAGGCAGTCTTTGTCTAGTCATGCTGGCCGTTGGACTAGCTTCGAATAGGCACTTTAAAATGCGCCATTCGAACTCGACAAATGTCATTACATACAATATCTTCATTATTCCATCACCATTCCGTTTAACTACCGGTTAGTATTTCAAAGTTTAAACGAAGAATTTTGATTTTTGGCCGATTTACAAGCGATTATTTTATACCGCGGCATCTCATTCCTTCCCGATTGGCAAATTCAATATGGCGACGAATAAAGCATGCCAACAAGGCTGGTGGCATCACGGCGTAACCAATGGGGCAAGATTTCGAACTTATGGCATTTTTGAACCACAGTCCTAGTATATAAAGCAATTTAAACGATGACTGCGATATATTATTAATTTTTCAACTGTTCAAGCGTGTGCGACTACTTTTACAAGAAACGTCAAAGGGCAAGAAAATGGCGGCCGTGTGGTTAGCAAAGTGGTCGATCAGCAGCTGTCCGAAGCATAACCAGTTGTTGGGCCGACCCCGGCCGAGGTGCAACTTAATGGTACAAGTGAAATATTTTGACAAGGACAGTCATCGTCTGAAATTGATATGCTGGTGTATGTTGAAAACTGATTTTCTGAATTTATACACGAGACAATGATGCAATGGCAAACAAAATGCCTTCAAATTAGTAGCTATAGAATAATACTTTCAACAGAGCTAATGTCTAGTTGAGGTTTGGTATTCACACAGACATCTGTGTGGAGTTTTACAGATTATATTTATTCTTTACAATTTTAACTTTTATGTTTATTTCATGCGCCTTCAATTATACAAATCACAGGGTGATACTTTTTGCAAGTTTTGGGACAGTTTCATTTTTAAAAAAAAAATTTTTTTTCTGTAAAAACCATATTAAGGTTTATTTACCGACAGTTTAGCAAATGGTTATGTGGCAAATTGAATATTAATGCAAATTGCAGATTTAACACATGGACACTTTGCTAACAACTTTCTGCAGTGTCTTTCTCCTAAATTCTCTGGTGATAGTAAACCAATTTAACATATCACATAACACTATTGTAGCTGAAAGTTTGTTGAAAGTTAAATAAAATCTTGCCCTACACAACGTTGGATCTACCCATTAGCTGGGCTAGGCCGAGGCCCAATGCATGGCCCGACAACCTAACCGCATGTTAAAAAGAAATATAGCAGCTTGGCTGGCTTGATAGTCCTTCGCGATTAGCGACAAGGCAGGCCCAGGCTGTTGCTGGCTTAGGTTAATATGACGAGAAGACTGAACAGAACTTACGTCTTGCGCTTGTCTTCCACGCTTTTCCAATTCTATCCTCTTTTCCATGATGTCCATTTAACGGTGTGTTACTGTGTTTTAGTTAAACTGCAGGTAGAATGCCGCGTCCAGGCAGGGCAAGCGGTTCGTCTTAATGTGTTCACAATGCTAACGATCAACATAGACTGCCACTCTCGCACCACAACGATGCGCGGCAAAGCTATGCTCAAGCGCCCTATAAACAGAAGAGTCCTATTGGCCGGATCTTTATTGAATATTCATAGGCTGTTGCTAGCCGTCGTTCAGCGAGGCTATTGAATATTCTCAGATGTACACGCGTGGTTGTGGTGTTTGAATATTTATAACACTGTCGGCTGGCTAGTAAGTCCCGCCTTCTTCTGTGGGGCCGAAAGCCTGCTGTTGCCGGATTGTGCACCGTGCCTCGTGGTTGTGCCGTTGTCATTTGATTGCGAATGTTGCGAATTTAAATGTAAGAATAAATAGGATGAAGATGGAATGGAGTGCAAATAAAGAGAGTAACAGCGCTAGCTGAGATGATTTCAAGCTGTATGACAGAAAGCAATGGGAATTCCTGCTACGGAGTGATTGCGGTCTCTGTTTTGCAAATGTTGTGTACGTATGCGTAGCGTAATTTCTATAGCGCCCTTTCTAGATGAGCGAAGTCTTCAGCGAAAGAAAGGTAAGTGACAAAACACCTCTGCCGGCGCGAGAAGTTGTGTGGGGCATATGCCAGCGGAATACTTAGTAAAGTTCCCGTGTGCCATAGTGGGACTGAAGGGAGATACTCATTTACTTTTCGTATGTCCTTGAGCTGGCAATGGGTATATCCGAAAGTCCTTGACACGGGCCAGTAAATCGCAGCACTTGCCACTTACTAATTTTTTAGACACTTGTGTTAATGAATTGTAAATTTTGACCCAAAAATGCGTAGAAAGCTGAAATTTCAAGGACCTGATTAAAATTTTCACATAACATAAATTCATTATTTCTTCATTTGAAGTTTAAGAAGTGATACATTATGTTTGACTACTTATCTGCTTGCTTATGCGTAGATTATAATTGCTTAACAACGCGTGTGTACTAAAAGCGACTGGGAAACCAATGCAGCTCGTTTAAGTGTTAAACCTGTAGGTGAGCATAATTAGCAATCAAAGGCATCAGCGTTTAGACTCATATCCTCAAAGTTTGAATTGAGAAATGTGCCAACGGTTGTCTCCCTTCAGTATTTCTGTATTTTTCTTAGAGTATAAATAGGCATATTTAGTAACAGTGCTAGCTCTCCTTCCAATGGTCGGAAGTGCACACGAGACCATACAATTGAACATCGATGGCGCTGAGCAGTTGTGAGTGAGGAACTTGCTCAAAGTCCGGGAAGTCCCTACGCAGTTTCTGCCTCAGAGGAGGATCCATCAGCTACAGTTCCTTTTACTAAGGTAGTCCTTCACCAATGCAGCATTTAACTCCTTTCTGTCCATTGCTTCTTTCTTTGTCACATCTCTGATGGTCTCCAGCCAGTTTTACTTGGTCTACCTCTTGTTTTGTGTCCTTCATGGATCGAATTCATTGTCTCTATCATAAGTTGGATCTTCTTTCTTTTTCCAAATGAAATGCATTACTTACTAACTGACTTGTTATAATTTTAGTAACGACAACTGTTATTAGTGTGTTGCAAATATCTAATCCTATTGTAGAGAGGGGTCATATCCCAACTAAGTTTAGATTTGGGACATACATAATAGCTATGACTCCAATATTTACTTTTTCATGTATGAGTCAATGTTCCCTTAATTAATGGTTAATTTTTGTGTGAAATTGTAATAATAAAAATTGTAATAATTAGTTGTTGCTATAAAAAAGCATTGCATGGAATGCCGGAGAGCAATATCTCAACCACATTTGATTTTATAAGGGGAAGGGAAGGATCTGATGCATTGATATTGGAGACAAATCAACAAGTAGTAACTGTTAAGTGTGGTTTGCAACATTCTTTTGTTGATATAAACAATGATGTACACAATGAAGTTAAGCTCCATTGAGCTGGGTTAATACCTGGATGGGTGACCATTCAGCTTTCATCTTGCAGTACCAACTGAAGATCCAACTTATGATCGAGACAGTACCAACAAGTTGAGTTCTAGTTTCAAAAGGGGTGTGTTGTTGCATTACTGTGGTCATTTATATGCCTGAGCAAATTGAAACATCAAAGTTACTGGGCCATACTTTTGAGGAGTTTGTATAGCAGTGTGTAAAACATCTGTAATTTTTATGGAGGGTGTAAGAGGATATGCCTCCCCACCCCGCAAAAGTTGAGAAACGGTCGAACATTGGTGCTTAATATATACATGTAATCTATTATAATGCAGGGTTGGTTCTGTGTTTGGCCACATAATAGAACAGAATTATATGTTTATCATCCGGGCTATATTCATTTCTTGCTTTTGTGGCAGATACTATGTGAATCTCTGACTACTGAGAAAGAGCTCTCAGTAAAGCTGTAGCTGTACAAGCTACTCTATTAGAAAATTATGACTAATAGCCATGAACCGAGCTTATTTGTTGAGTGATTTGTTGGCTAATTGATAATGCATTAAATTGCTTTCACCGCTAAGTGTCTGGTTCACATCTTGGTTCAATGTGAAATTGACAATAATATCTGCATAGATGAAAGTCTTGTCAGTTATGCTGCAATTCAGTTGTTTTATGTTTCCGCAAAAGATCCTTCAACCTCAGGAATATTCTCTATGGACTTCAGTCGGAAAGTGTAATGAATGATTGCCTTACTTAATGTTGTAGATTTTGAATTGGATCTTGGAGGAATCAAACAACTTGGGGTCGCCCATATAAAGGACGTCTGATTTGAGGGGAGAGAGGGAGGGTGATCCAAATGCGGACAAGCGGGTATGGGATTATGACCAGTGCAAACGTCTGGAGTCTGGACCTAAATTTGATACGGAGTTTTTCTTAGCACGACCTGTGCCTTAAACACAAACTTCTGTCAGATGCCATGGCAGACTATTCTGTTTTACATTGGTTTGTCATTATAATATTGTTCCTTTGCAGACAGCTCCATGGTTCAATAATCAATACCCATTTCATAACGCAATTAATTTTTAACGCATGTCACAAAGATAACAAGTACAACTACTGTACCGACTCTTGAGTAGTTAGGGGTCGTCCATTAATTATGTCAACAAAATAGGGGAGGGGGTTTGGAAAAGTTTGACAGTTGTTAACAAAAGGGGAGGGGGTTCGGTACAAGTTAACGTCAAGAAATTTTTCTCCAATAAATCAACACCGACCCTTGAAAATGGTAGTGAAAACATTAAGTAATGCTAAAATGTAATAAGTGCTTAATGTTTAATACTACTGAAAAGCTGGTAATAAAAACTAAACTCATATATTTTGAAATTCGAGATTGCATTTTTAGTGTAAAAATTAAAAAAAATGGTTCTACATGTATTGAGCCATTGTGCTCCTGTTTTGTAGGGGGGGGGTGTTCTGAGATTGTTGACATAATTTTTAGGGGTCCGTCAATGTTTGACAGTTGTTGACAAGGGGGGGAGGGGCTAGGGGGGTGCTTAGCCCCTAACTGGCTCAGCCCCCAAAAGTGTGAAATCACTGCAAATCACAGCGAGGAGGGGACAAAAGGGAAGGTTTTTGAGCTTTAGCCCCCAAACCTGAAATCCTGGCGCCGCCACGGGGGTGAGGGGGTCAAAACTGCCTAAAATTTGTTGACATAATTAATGGACGACCCCTTAGGTGAATATGCACTAAGCTTATATAAATGTTTGCAGTCAATAAACCAAAATAAAGTCAAAATGCAAACATGCTTTTACTACTTGTTTCTACTTTTTAGTTTTTACTTCAATGTTTAAATTCGGCGGTTTTATGAAGAATTGTTTTAACGCATTTGGGCCGTCCATAAATGACGTCACGCATGTAGGGGAGGGTGTCGGAAATTTGTGACGATGTGTGACATAGGGGTTGGGGTTTGAGAAATGTGACGTCACATCAGGTCTATGTAATTAAATTTAACAAATAACAACAATTTAATTTTAATAATAACAGCACTAATTTTGAGTATTAAATTTTCATTATTATTTTTATGTAGAAGGGCACCATTATTAATAATTTTCTAATTATTTCAATTTTTGGTCACCGTTAGATTTTAAAATATGCTCTCCAAATTTGTTCCATGATGGAGCATTTTGCTTCGCCACGAAATTTGCTTTTAGGGCTTTGTGACGTAATTTTTCAGGGTGTGTGTTACTTTTTGCGACGAAGTGTGACGAGGGGAGGGGGGTTCAAAATCGGCCAAAATTGCGTGACGTCATTTATGGACGGCCCCTGGACAAATTGCTCACCAACAATTGAATTTGAGGAAGGCAACGGAAAACCATCTCGCTCATGCCTAGGTGGCATTAAAAGCCAATGGACCTACCTTCGGGCAGAGAACTAGTCATCGTCATAAGTTTAATGTGAAACCAGAAAGACTCCGACACCATTGTGAAGTGGACATTGGAAGGCTGGTGAAGACTGGAGTATGAATTGTGTTTGAAAGTGGGATCGAGTTCACACCCCCTCCGCAAATTCATCCTGGTGTACAGTTCTGCGAAGCTTGGAGTGTTCCTGTCATATGGAGCTTGTACGCGTATCCTATAGGGCTAAAACGGCGTAGACGACGTTTCGATTACATTGCTCAGAATTCTAGGTTTACTAAGACTAACCAGAGGCGAAAATCTATAGGGCCTACATAACTTGGAGGGACAGATTCTAGGAGGGCAGACTGTTGGAGGGATAAAAAGGGCTTAAGTCAAAACTTTGAGGGGAAAGTACCCTCTGCCCCCCCCCATGATTTACGCCACTGAGACTGACTTGCAAGTTTCGATAGCTTACGACATAATATAGGGTCATAGATTTCCTTTAATTAACCTAGCTTACAAGAATGAACAGAAACGGCGTCGCAGAGGTCATTGATTATTTTCTTGTACGCGGATTAATCTAGAAATTAATCGAGCGTGACGTAAGACCAAGCATAATGATTATCCTGGCTGACAAACAAACGAAGAATATCGATGGAATGAAACTGGTCACTTATAACCTCGATATCATATGTGAGAAAACTATAAAGGTTGATTCAGAACTCTGTGGTATCAGAAGTTGCCGATAATATTGAAAGAGCTCTTTGAACGCAATATTGGATTTAATTTCGCGCTGACCATGCATTTTACCAGCCTTGTCTTCGGAGTGTTCTACTGTGGCCTTGTCTCAATTGTGATAACATGTCTGGATCAGCCATGTGCGCTACCAATCACGTGCCCAGCCTCCCGCATAATGAGTCAACTGGCAGGCTGCCAATTATCCGGGAGCGTTATTTGTGTTACGAAATTGTACGAGAATGACGAATACGACGAATGACCACGTATATTCGGGCACTCTGAAAAAACAATCCACTTAATAATTTAAAAATCAGTGTATGATTTTGATGTAGGCCTACGAGTATAATAAGTTTTCCTGCTAAGTTAATTTATGCCGTCAGTGGAGTCGTGCTCCGTTGTTCAGTGGCCATTGAAGCGGTTGTAGCCTAGCTCTTATAATTTTCAAGGCATTTCTATTCGGCTAGTAGGCCTATAAAATGTTAGGCTAGTATATTCTTGAGAAATTTTTAAGTATGGAGCAGTTACAACTAAATCTAAAAGCAGTAATTATTTCGAAGCCGACACTAAAATTTACACAACCTTAAACGTAAAAACAGTGCGTTCAAACACTAGAGGAGCGTGAACAATAGTGTCCTGCTGTAGGTTATGTGCAGAATCATCTGCAATGGAAATGTTGGTTTAAACAGTGAAAGGTTAGTGCCCTGTGGTAACCAAATTTAAGGGTTAGCCTACTTCTGCCGAGTTGATGATGGCGTCCTTGTTATATGGGACACAGCATGCAGAACTGATAGTGACTGTAAGCTTATACATGCGCGACCTAATTATTAAGTTGTTGGGCGACGTGGTTTAGGATGGGTTTCTGTTTCTATAGCCTATTATGAAATCGCCCGCGCATCCAAAAGTCAACGTGCCGTGCATTCACCCCAGAATATTATTTCTGATAATCCCACAGCATTTACCAACTACAGCATGAAAAAGCTGCCTTGTCTGCCTCAATGCGAACGATCTTATTATAATATCAGTGACCTCGAATGCCATTAGCTTAGCCTACATGTGAAAATAGTTCCTCGTTTGTTCACTAAATTATTGCTCAGGTTTAGTTTACACGCAACCCTGAATATTGTTCTTACATTTTCTAGTTATTGGTTACATTGAGTGGAAATTTTGATGCAAGGAAAAAACAGTGCAATTATTGTAAAGAAATCGTGCAAATGCTGGAGCCTCTCCTAGCGAATACTTCTACAAACGACTAAGTTTAGGTTGCTCTTTCGGCAGAGGGCAGTAGTTACATTGGAAATGCGATAGTCGTAATTATTTGTAAACTCTAATCTTCTAAAGCGCTACTCGGAAGCCCAGCGTAAGGCACCAGCTTATTCTCGACAAGACCCGTGCTAATTTGTCCATAGCCATAGCCCATAGGCCACAGAATCGGCAGAGATTGTTTGGGAATTGGAATGAAACGAAACGGTTAGTGTTAGGGAGGTGAAAACGTAGACCGAAGATCTTCAGCCCTACCACATGACGTCTACGCCCAGGTAAAAATTACTCGTCACTGCCATGGCGTCAGATAATGACCTTTGACAGTCTTTCATTTGGGCCTTTGAATTTATCATTTGCTTCTGGATGAACTGGAGCAGGTCACGGAGTCTGTCAAAACTTGTGTCGGCGAGGATTACCCCTAGAGGCCTAGACACTGTAAATTAAAACCGTTAGGCCTATTTGTAATGCATTCAGGGCACAGAGACAAAGAAAACAGAAAAACCAAAGCAACACACGAATAGGCCTACTAAATTGAGAATATAGTAATAAAATGTGTTCAAGCAGGTTGGCTACGTCGAAACGTCGAAATGAAGGTAGGCCTATTAAAAGAAAGTGAGGTTTTTGCTAAATGGATAAAATCGGCTGAAGACAATGGGCGGTAGGCAAATAAGAAAAGTAAGTTATCAACTATTGCGACGACTTAAATCTGGATTAGTTGACCATTAAACTAAACCACCAAGGTCATAAGAAATTCTGGTGCCTTGAGAGTAGGGTCCTAGTTTTTCGAACAGTCCTAAATCCTATAGCCATTAATTAGATATAGGCCTAGGCTACAAAGTTCATCATCTATAGCCTATAGCAGGGATGGCCAACCCGCGGCCCGCGGGCCAAATGCGGCCCGCGGGCTGCTGATTGGCGGCCCGCACGGCCCCTTTCTAAATAATTTTTTGTCTCATTTTGCACCAACTTGCTTGTCCTACTACTACAATACTGCAAAAATAATGCCTAAAACACTAAAAAGATTTAGTGTTGTAAGTTCTAGTGACCTAATGTAGTTGTACCTGTTTTTATACTTCTTGTAAAATATGAAATAAACATTTGTATTTCTTTCGAGGCTGTGAGGACAAACATTTTGCGGCCCGCAGCGTGCTTACCAACAATGATAGTGGCCCGTTAGCCAAAAAAGGTTGGCCACCCCTGGCCTATAGGCTAAATCTGCAACTTATCTGAACGAAACTTCCATAGCGCTGCTATCGCACAAGGTGTTGGATATGTATTTGAAATGAAATGACTAAGTATATAATAAGTAAGCATAGGCTATTCTTTATTAAACCCGGTTGCAGAAGAACCGCACTCCGGTGTACAAACATCATAGGACAAAATTAATACAAAGTCAATAGGAGCTCTAGCATTAATTCTTCCTAAAAATGTTTTTCTCAGATTATTGTCAATATCGGTGCTTCGATTGATCAGCTTTGCATGTATAAAGCTTATGTTTATGCGTGTGTAGGCCTATGTAGGCCAATGTATACATGTATGCACGTACCCGAATATTTGCATATATCGCCTTCCTTTTAAACGTTAACGCGTACAATTAATTTTATTCTGTCTGAAGTCTCAATTAGGATCAGTTCACATACAGAGGTGAATACGACGGGCTGTATTCGTGCGACAAAGGTTCCAGAACACCCGCACATTTACGAGACTCATAGCTTCAGATCATGTCTAAAGCATAAACAATAATATTGGTTAGAGCGCTCGACTTGTAACGGGGAGAGTGTGGTTTCCAATCTCCACTGAGACGTTCACTGTGTAGGGACCTTGATTCACAATATCTCATCGATTGATGTTTGATTATTAAATATTGGCGCTTAATAATAAATGCCTAATGATAGTAGTGATGATGTCTCTGTTTGACTCCGTCTGTATGCATTATTAAATATTTATTTTCTCCAACACGTATTTAGTTCCTCCACTGTATTCGAGCTCCTTAAAACGATTCTTTGAATGAGGCAGACAGTTTCATGAAGCTTTATTTAATGTGCACTGACAAAAGATTTTTTTTAACCATGCATGCCTAAGGCAAAGGTTTTGAGGTTAGTGACTGCAGCTTGTCAAGCTGTATGTGCATGTCTTTCTGTATGTTTTTCTGTGTGCTTCTGCCATTTGCTGTCTATGTGTGTGTGTGTATCTCTCTCTCTCTCTTTGTCTGCCTGTCTCTCTCTGTCGGTCTCTCTGTCTCTGTCTCTGTCTCCTCTCTGTCTCCTCTCGTCTCCTCTCGTCTCCTCTCGTCTCCTCTCTGTCTCTCTCTCTCTCTCCTCTCTCTCCTCTCTCTCTCTCTCTCTCTCTCTCTCTCTCTCTCTCTCTCTCTCTCTCTCTCTCTCTCTCTCTCTCTCTCTCTCTCTCTCTCTGTCTCTCTCTCTCTCTCTCTGTCTCTCTGTCTCTCCCCCCCTCTCCTCTCTCTCTCTCTCTCTCTCTCTCTCTCTCTCTCTCTCTCTCTCTCTCTCTCTCTCTCTCTCACACACACACACACACACACACACACACACACACACACACGACTAGAAGAACCGGTACTGCTCCATGCATGGCCAACAATAGATCAATAAATTGGTTAAACTTAATAAACTTAAACCGTCATCTTAACCAAAAGTGACATGTGTAGTTGCCCTACTGTGGACGTGTGCATGCGTGCGTCGTGCACGACATTGTATCTGTGCGCGTGCGCATGTGCATGCGTATTCACCTTCGAACGATCTCACAACACGCGCGCGAACAAAAGACCGGGTAGAATCTGACTGACGCCAACATATGCGCCACCTATCTTCTCATTCTACGTAAACCAAAAGCAAGTTGCCTGCTGGCTTTCTCTTGTGCTGTCTATCTGCGCTGTATTGCAAGCAGTTGCTTGTGAAAACTGCTTAACAAAACCGGATTTATTAACAGTGTATTTACCACGCCCGAACTTTGTATAATTTATGTAGTGTAGGCTACGTGTTTATTTATGCATCATGTCATTCATGTGTACATTCTGTGTAGGCATGCGTGGATAAGTGCACGCCGTTCTGCATGAAGGCGTTTATCACACGTCGTTAACTAGGCCTATACAGGCAGATGACATATAGAGATAGGCGTCTACAGAAATGTACACTAGTCTATTTGCACGCTATGCTACGGACTATAGGCCTACTATATAGATCTGCCTTCAACTGATCCATAATAACTGGTACAGGTAGGACTGTTATACTTTTAACAAATAATAGCTGTATTGTTTCATTTACTATAGGCCTCTACACGAATTTGTAGCGTCTTAAGTTCCATACACAAATAAGCTACGACTTTAAATAAGGTACGACTAGTATCATCGACGATACGCCAAGCTGTGTGTGTAATCGCAACCGATTGGTCCCAATGAATTATACAAGGACGTAGACGACTTCCGAAGTTAATCGATAGACGATTAACATCCTTCGAAATACCACCAATTAGCCGAGCTTTGCAGCTTTTGAAACGGATTGGCGTTTACTAATCCAAGCACATGGAGACTGATGGAGGCCCGCATAATGACATTACCAATAATCCACTCTATAGGGAATATAAGTGAATAGGACAGAGTAGCCTATACGCAGCTCTGTCAGACAGCGGGTGGTGTATAATATTATAGGCCCTAATTATATTGTGACTCTGGCGCAGATGATGAGTACATGTGCAACATACCCTCTCCAGTATGCTCAGACAGGATCATTTCCTGGTCCAGTGTGACGCCCGCCAGTGTCCCACCGAAAGTAGAGAAAGAAGCGTTTAGAAAGTGAAACTGCAAATTATATGCTTAAGATAGAAGTCCATATTCATAATTCTTGTTGGTGTGCTTTGTCCAGGAACGCTGTTATCAGGACAGTTGACCAATTAATTATTAAAAGGTAGCTATACTTTTGTGGCTTTTCCATATTTGTGCATTTACAAGTAAAGGTTCTGTTTGCAAGAACAATAATATTACAGGAGTCGAATTTAACTATATGGTAGCCATGCAAGGCGTCTATCTCTCCTACTGCTCATCATTTTACCAACGCCATCTGGCGAATGAAAGGCTGAGTCGACCTTTGGGAGGGCAGCGGGAATCGATCCCGCATCCATGCTGATCTTCTGCTCTTCGTGCCGTAGTGTTAACCATTCATCTAAGCCCTCTCCCCAACAAAGACAAAATGGCTAATCGAAACTATTCGCACTATATTATATCGAACCCTTTTCAACAGTCTTCGATTCGCTATTTTGTCTTTGTTGGTTTCAACTTTCAAGAGGCAGCGCTTCAGTCAGTTCCTGCACCAGAGGGAGAGAAGAGGACTTACCTCCAACCGAATATTTGCAATCTGAGGACGTCTAAATGACCCTCTTTCTAATGCACAAGATGGTTGCTTTCAATAAATAACAGTTCACAATAAATAGGCCAATCCTCTGGAAAAGACAATTCGAAATGCAAAGTACTATCACGTGCTCATTTTAAGTCCTTAGAAAGCCTTTACTAGAAGGTCTCATTTTAATAAGAATTATTATTACTTAACTAGATCGTCTAGATGTTTCCCGTCCTAAGACGTAAGATATCTTTGATGAGGATATCCACATCACTTGGCTGAGGTTGGCCTGATTTGATCCTATAGTCTGGGGATTATGTCAGCCTGGGGATAATTAATTTCAAGAATTTCAACAATTTATATAGCGCCCTTCAAGAAGCCTACTCAGAGGCGAATGTCTGGGGGAATTATGTCCGGGGGATTATGTTCAGGAGGATTATGTCCGTCTATCAGGAAGAGGTAAGCTATTCTCCATATTTAAGATATTGGTCTTATTGCTGTCTGTTTTGAACTGTTGATGCGCTTTCGCGTCAAGACATCGTTAGTAAAGCCTTCTGGCAGTGTGATTCTCGTTAACGATAACGATAACGAAAATGTTCGTTAACGAAAATAAAATGATTTCGTTAACGATAACTATAACTATAACTAAAAATATCATTAACTATAACTATAACTATAACGAAAATAACAGTAACGAAAATTCATCTTTATTTTCGTTAATAAATAAAATAAAAATAGGAAGTGCAATGTGGACGACTCGACATAAATGAGAACGAAAAATGCGACATTTTTTACTTTGGAAACTCGTGTATTCATGAAGCTGAATGCACCCATGCTTCAAAGGCTTTCAAAGCTGTGAGCAAATTGTGAAACGGCGTGTTAATACGCACAATTTTACTTATAGCCTTAATTATTGCAACTAAGTAGTAACTAAAATTAGCTAAAATAAAAGTCCATTAACTATAACTATAACTATAACTAAAAAATAATACTAACTATAACTATAACTATAACTAAAATAAAAAAAACCATCAACTATAACTGTAACTATAACTAAAATAAAATCTGTAAGGAGAATCACACTGCCTTCTGGTCAAAATAAAAACCCGCTTGACCAATTCTGATCTTATTAGCAATACCTACTATCTTTACACCACACACATAGGCCTATACATTATACACATACACTTGTAAAAATTTCTTCCTTTTGATATTTTGTTGTATATCTCTGGCCTCTCGATTCTCTTACCCGTCGGTGCGTATCGTATACCATTGCGTGTAGGCCTACGTCAACTGGCGCTGTGACTACCTTGTGTTTAACCCCGTGAAAGTGCCTGTTGGCCCCGCCATATCATCCTGGCGTGGCGAAGGCTACAGTCAATGAAATTTTTGAGGCGTATGCGGACAGTTTCACCAAAGCAAATGACCTAAATATTCGTCTCCCGTGCGAAATGATCAGTGCATTGCTTTAGCTGTAGGCTACAGAAGTAGCCTAAAAGAATCGTGACACGGTGACAGGGTGAAACAGGCGCTATAGAAATAAAGAGATACACGTGCCCTGGGTTGGGCGTTGGTTGTACACAGCGAAGAGACGAGTGTTTGCCCACTTCTTAGACAACATTAATTGCTTTGCCGTGCTATTTAATAGTCCATATTCTTTTATTTCTCAAACACGCACGCAATTGCACGCACATATATATTTATGCATATATATTTATGCATATATATATACATACATATATATATATATATATATATATTATATATATATATATATATATATATATATATATATATATATATATATATATATATATAACTGCGACTCGTGCGTTGGTCCATCCCTTTGGAACAATCTCCTCTTGACTTTCGAGCTGTCTCTTTAAACTCTGCTCAAGTTACTTTGTCTAGCTATGTTCTGAAGTGGCGTAGCTAGGGGTGGAGCAGAGGAAGTCGCTGAGGCCAAATGTGGGCCTTTTCACAATTTATACATTCAAATCGTTCGAACGACACAAGAAGCAGCGTTCACCTTGTGCCTAGACTTCTTTCAATCCTTTCTTAATTATATGTAGTGTATAATGTATTTACTAATTGTATTTGTATAGGCCTAATGCAATATACATTTGGTTACAAGGCAACTTAGGTAAGTAATTTTAGTTTAATTTCATTTGATAGTCTGAACATTGAGTTATCCAAAGTACTGAAAGATATTCCATGTGGAAATGTCAGTGGATGAGGGAATGTCTGATACGCGAAAAATCATGGTTGTAAACTATGCATAGAGTCACTAGATTATACCATAAAAGCCCAACTTAAAGATTTGAGCATTGCTGCATTTAAAAAATGTGACTTCCAAATTTAGCTGTTTAGATCCAAACATTTTAGCATGCAGTGCCGATAATGTGACCAAATTAGAAACTTCGAAAGACAAGGTCATGTACTCAGATGTCATCGAAAGTCGAAGTGAAATTGTGCAAGAGGTTCTTTCATTTAAAGACATGCATGTACAGTTGTACACGGAAATAATCAGTATTATCAATAAGGAAAATTCCACTGTCGAAGAAATGACCACCATTCATGATTGCCAATGCCATGTGCTACATTTATCATAGCCTGTCCACATTCTACCGCATTTCTGACCTTGCTAATAAACAGCGCTGGTGCATAACGATCTTTCAGCTTACTCATAGTAGTGAAACTCATAAAAGCGTACGTAGGCCTACGTCCTACAATGGGTGAGGACAGATTGTCTGGTTTAGCCTTGATTACGATCGAAAGTAAGTTCGCTAGTGAAGTGGATTGTAACGTTATGGACGTATTGACCCCGCCCGTAATTGGGTCCAGTTTGAGTCCTTGGTCCCCCCGGTCCCCCCCGGGGACCGGTCCCCCCGGTCCCCCCGGGACCCCCCGGGACCGGTCCCCCCGGTCCCCCCGGGACCGCCAGTTATGTATAAATAGCGCTGCTTAAGCCGCTCAGTGTGTTAGTTGATTGATTCTTTCTGAGCAGTTGTAGTCAGACATTCGAAGTCAGTCGTTCTTCAGTGCAGTTGTTTTCGTTGATATTGACGTTGAATAATACAAGTGATTTCATTGACTTGACTCTTGTCGTCTTCTTCATCTAATCGACGTTCGGTGGTCGCTAACATCGATAAGTCCTCTGCCTGACCGGAGAGGCCGAGCCTGGCAGACATTGAAGACTGGGGGATTCTGAAGCGCTATCCTGGTAAGAAGTGAAAGGAATCCGCCCGACGGCCGTGGGGTTGAACCTGCCCTCACGAGACGCAATAGATAGCCAGAGAGAGGTTTTCTACAGTGGTCTCATCAGTGGGGTCAATTCAGCCTACAGTGAAAGACAAATTCGCCATAGTGGTACCCGCGAAGTGGGGTGTTAGACGATCGCAGAACGCTGACTACCGATGGGAGACGAGGAAGATACACGCATCTACCAGCTGGTCGACTTCGACGTCCTGCAGCCAAGAAGCTCCACGCCCGCCGAGAGAAGACGACCGATGGAGATCAAGCCGGACCGGAACAGCCTGCCAGACGACTTTGGCTTCGAGGAGCAGAAGCCGAAGGAACCGATTGACCGAAGGAGATCTACAGAACCTGTCAGCCGGGAAGTGAAGGACGAGTCAGGGATTCTTCCAGGGCTTCTCGAGGGCGTCGGCGGCCTGCTGAAGAGCCGGCCGATGCAGATGAAACCCGGGCGTTTCGATGGGACAGGCTCGCTTGAATCATTCCTATCCCAGTTCGAGGTCTGTGCGAGGCACAACCGATGGACGGCCTCGGACAAGATCGACTTCCTCCGCTGCTCACTGGAGAAAGCCGCCACTCAGCTGCTTTGGGACTTCGGGGCCCAGCCGGAGGTAACTTACGAACAGTTGACTGAACGGCTGCGTCAACGCTATGGGACGGAGGGCCAAGCCGAGACCTTCCGGACGCAACTCTACTACCGGCGCCAGCGCGCCGGAGAAAGCCTATCCGACCTCCTTCACGAGATTCGTCGCTTGGTGGTGCTTGCCTATCCGGTCCCCGCCAACGAAACCACGGAGATCATCGCCAAAGACGCTTTCCTTGAGGCGATGAGGGATCGGGAGCTCTCGCTCAAAGTTCGTGAGCGGGAACCCAAGTCGCTTGATGAAGCCTACCGGGCGGCGCTTCGTCTGGAGGCCTACCGAAGCACGATGGACCTGGACGACCGGAGGAGACCGCTGGAACCTGATGATCGAGACGACCGAAGACGACCGCCGAACCGGGTGCGAGGCACTCGAGAGACCGACGTCAGTGACCAGGTTCAGGCGCAATTGAACCAGTTTCTGATAACTCAGAGGGAAGAGCAACGCCGCTGGCAACGGGAGTTGGAAGGAAAGTTCGACCGACAGCTCCGGGAGCTGCGAGGTCGTACGTCGACTAATGGAGATCCGGGCCGAGACGTTCGCCCCGGAGACCGCAACCGAGAGCCGGGCCGAGAGAGTCGCCCCGGTGACGCCAACGCCAGCAACTCAGGGAGTCCGAGACGGGAGCTGACCTGCTTCAACTGTGGCCAACCCGGCCACTACGCTCGCAACTGCCGCCAGTCGCGCCGGGCCCGCAATCGCCCGAACGCGACCGAAACAGAAACTCAGACTTCGACGCCAACGGAGCCGGTGGCCGCCAATCACACGACCCATCCAAGAGTGCCCAACCGAGCCACCTTCAACGCTGTCTACGTCCGTGGGACGATCAACGGACGCTCGCAGCTCTGCCTGGTTGACACGGGATCGGAGGTGAGCCTAATACCTGCCTCTTCTGTCCTGGGGTTAGAGATCCGTCCCTGTGACCGATATTTGATGGCTGCTAATGGGTCCGATATACGGGTGCTGGGAGAGATAAGGGTCCCCATTAAGGTCCGCAGTGGGTTTGAAATTTCTAGTTCATTTCTGGTGTCCGACCAGATAGCCGACCCCATGCTGGGTATGGATTGGCTGAGGGAGCACCGCTGCCGCCTAGGTTTTGGGACTGGGGCTCTGTTTATTGGTCGTAAACGCATCTCTCTTGTAAGGGGTAATGGAGCTGGATGGTGCCGTAGGGTGATTGTCGCTGAAGATGTGGTGGTCTCGCCCAAGTGCCAGTTTGATGTCCCTGTAAAAACCTTGTTTGGAGATTTGTCGTCCGTAGCGCCGGCCTGGATGACAGATGCTAAGGAAATAAGTCCTGGAGTCCATCTCGCACGGGTTGTGGTAGGCGACGACGCCGGAACGACCCAGGTCCGTGTAGTTAATTTGACGGAGGATCCTGTTAGGTTAGTTAAGGACCAACTGCTGGGAGGGTTGCACCCTGTAGAGGTTGAGTATAGGGAAACACTGGAAGAAGGCAAGGAGCCGGTTGGTGAGGCGGTTCCTTGCGAAATGTTATTAGCTGATCTCCCGGAGGAAGTGATGCCCGAGACCCGAGAACAATTGCGGGAACTTTTAACCGAATTTAGCGATGTTTTCTCGGTAGGGGAAGGTGATCTGGGCCGTACAAATGTGGCCACTCATAGGATCGATACGGGAGATGCAGGTCCCGTAAGACAGCCTCTGCGGCGCCAACCACTTCCTCATAGGGCTGCCATCGATGAGCAGCTGGATAGCATGTTGGCTGCTGGTACGATTGAACCCGCCGTTAGCGAGTGGGCGGCTAACGTGGTTTTGGCCCGTAAAAAGGATGGGACCCTCCGCTTCTGTGTAGATTATCGGCAGTTAAATGAAAGAACTAGGAAGGACTCCTACCCGCTTCCCAGAATCGATGAATGTTTGGATGCCCTCTCCGGTGGAGGCTGGTTCAGTACCTTAGATCTAAGGAGTGGTTACCACCAGGTGGCCATGGACTCTAGGGACGCTGACAAGACCGCGTTCGTCACGCGTCGAGGTATCTATCGATGGAAGGTGATGCCCTTCGGGCTCTGCAATGCGCCGGCAACCTTCCAACGGTTGATGGACATTGTCCTGTCCGGACTCAACTTCGATATTTGCCTGGTCTACCTCGATGATGTAATCATTTTCGGGAATACGCCCGAGCAACACTTGCAGAGGTTGGGTAAGGTGTTCGAGCGACTGAGAACGGCTAACTTAAAATTGAAGCCCAGTAAGTGCCGCTTGCTGCGCAGGGCTGTTTGCTTCCTTGGTCACATAGTGACTCAAGATGGAGTAGCCGTGGATCAGTCCAAGATCCGCGAGGTTGTGGAATGGCCGGTTCCGCAACGACTGAGGGATGTGCGCTCTTTTCTCGGGCTGTGCTCGTACTACCGGAGGTTTATCTGCAATTTTTCGGTATTGGCTGCTCCTCTGTTCGCGCTGACGAAAAAGGGTAGAGCGTTTGCGTGGGATGACACCTGTCAGGAGGTGTTTGAACTTCTGAAGCGCGCTCTGACGACCACGCCTGTCTTAGCTTTACCTAAGGATGAGGGTACCTACGTCCTGGATTGTGATGCCTGTGACGTTGGCATAGGGGCCGTACTATCCCAGAGGATTGATGGTGAGGAGCGGGTAATCGCCTATGGGAGTCGCTTGCTATCAACGGCAGAGCGAAATTACTGCATTACTCGGAAAGAGCTGCTCGCCATAGTTCATTTCACAAAGCTGTACCGCCAGTACCTCTTGGGTCGCCCTTTCATACTGAGAACGGACCACGCCGCCTTGCAGTGGCTTCAGCGAACTCCGGAGCCTATCGGCCAGCAAAGCCGCTGGTTGGAACGATTGGCAGAGTTCGAGTTCCAGGTGTTGCATCGGCCAGGTCAGAAACATGGTAATGCAGATGCCCTCTCCCGTAGGCCCTGTCGACAATGCGGCGCTGACGATTTAAGTGCGGTCGCTGCAGTTACCGAGACGGTCGTGGAACAGCCAGTGGATATTGAACCCAATTCGCAGGAGGATTTGATAAAAGCCCAAAAGGAAGACCCCGATCTTCGGGTAGTACGTCCGTGGTTGGAGGAAGGCGTCCAGGCCCCGGACTTAGTGGATATTCTGCGGGAGAACGAAGCCGTGAAGGTGTATTGGCACCAAAAGGATCGGTTGTATCTGTGTGAGGAGGTAATGTATCGAAAAACCCCGGATGGGATAGAACAGTTACTGGTACCCAAGGCTATGCGGGAAACCTATATGAGACTTGCTCATACGGGGATCACGGGAGGCCATCTGGGCGTCCGAAGAACTCGGGCGCAGGTAAGGCGTAGGGCCTATTGGGTCGGATGGTCCCGGGACGTGAGGCGCTTTTGCCAGTGCTGTCCCCAGTGCAACCAATATCATAGAGGATTACCTCCACGTCAAGGACCTCTGCAGCCTTTACCATGCGGGGCACCCTGGGAACGCCTTAGCATAGACATTACCGGTCCCCATCCCCGTAGTCGCCGAGGGAACATCTACATCCTCACGGTTATGGACAACTTTACGAAGTTTGTCGAAGCAATTCCCATGGCCAATCAGGAGGCAACTTCGGTTGCTAGGGCCTTGGTGGAGAATGTGATCGTAAGGTATGGCGCACCATTGCAGATCCTTACCGATCAAGGGAGAAATTTTGAGGGGAATCTGTTCCGGGACCTCTGTAAATTATTGGGGGTGGATAAGGTCAGAACTTCCGCCTATCACCCGAGTGGGAATGGGCTCATAGAGCGATTTCACAGGACGCTTAATGCCATGCTGGGGAAGGTGGTAAGCAGCCATCAAAGGGATTGGGATGAGCATTTGCCCCATGTCCTCGCTGCCTACCGGGCGTCGCTACATGAGACGACCGGGTTCAGCCCGAACTTCCTGATGTTCGGTCGTGAGACGCGGGCCCCGCTGGATCTCGTCTATGGGAGGGTCCCGGATGCCGACTGGAGAGCGAGCACGTATGCCAGTTACGTGCAGGACTTCGCTTCGAGGGTGGAGGCTGCGTACCGTCTGGTGCGAGAACACTTGGGAGTGGCCGCGGAACGTCAGAAACGCGCCTACGATCTACGCGTTCGCCCGGCTGACTTTGCTTCCGGGGATCAGGTCTGGTATTTCACTCCCCGTCGCTACCAAGGTCGCTCCCCGAAATGGCAGAAGATGTACACCGGCCCTTTCACTGTGGAGGCTCGCTGCGGTCCCGTGAACTATCGCATCCGGAAGTCAGCTCACTCTCGCCCACTTACGGTCCATGTGGACAAGCTACGCCCCTGTCGCGAAATGGACTCGACGGAGGACGTTATCGACGCCCCGATGCCTCTCTCGGACGACGCTCCGATGATCTCTCGGCGTCCTAGAAGGGAGGTACGTCGGCCGGCCCGCTTTCGATAGCGCCCGGTCCCCCCGGTCCCCCCGGTCCCCCCGGTCCCCCCGGTCCCCCCGGTCCCGGTCCCCCCGGTCCCCCCGGTCCCCCCGTCCCCCCCCCCCGGGACCGACATGCTGATT
The DNA here is from genome assembly GCA_020284085.1 of Aporrectodea caliginosa. Classification (NCBI taxonomy): domain Eukaryota; kingdom Metazoa; phylum Annelida; class Clitellata; order Crassiclitellata; family Lumbricidae; genus Aporrectodea; species Aporrectodea caliginosa. The sequence goes on from JACEVL010001140.1 coordinate 75,365, forward strand.
GGCCTCGAAGAGATGACGTAAGCGTTGCCATGGCGACCATGACAATGCAAAAGCAGATCGCAGCTTGAAAACTGTCATTCGAACGATAGACATGGGGAAGAAGATGACGATTGACACTTGGACGCCCCATGGTGAGGTTGGCTGTATTGTTCAGTTAAAAAAAGATGTTATTGTATCGCATACCCGATAAACGGGGAGATTTCCTTTGTTTTGATGATCATGTGAATTGGGGCTATAAGATGCCTGTATTACAGCCTTTGATTCTCCGTGCGCGTGATTCTTATTAGCTGTTAGATTCTGTGCCGCTTAGTTTTCTTATGCCGGACAATGGCGAGCGAAATCTGATATTAGATTGATTACTTTTCAGAGAACATTCTTTGCTGACATTAGCTTACCCGGTGTTCGGGGCGTTATTTCTTTTGATGATACGTTGACCTTTATGCATAATATTGTCGGGGTGAGCGGGTAGTCCTGCCGTGAAGACAGTCTCGCCAGGACCCCAATGTTGAATGATTGCATAGGTGATTTTAGTTGCGATTAGCTGATATTGCATCTAGACTTATTATGACTGTATGTAGAATAGGATGTTATGTAGTGGGATGAGGGCATCCCCATTTCTTTAGAGGGGGGAAAGTTGTAACGTTATGGACGTATTGACCCCGCCCGTAATTGGGTCCAGTTTGAGTCCTTGGTCCCCCCGGTCCCCCCCGGGGACCGGTCCCCCCGGTCCCCCCGGTCCCCCCGGGACCGGTCCCCCCGGTCCCCCCGGGACCGCCAGTTATGTATAAATAGCGCTGCTTAAGCCGCTCAGTGTGTTAGTTGATTGATTCTTTCTGAGCAGTTGTAGTCAGACATTCGAAGTCAGTCGTTCTTCAGTGCAGTTGTTTTCGTTGATATTGACGTTGAATAATACAAGTGATTTCATTGACTTGACTCTTGTCGTCTTCTTCATCTAATCGACGTTCGGTGGTCGCTAACATCGATAAGTCCTCTGCCTGACCGGAGAGGCCGAGCCTGGCAGACATTGAAGACTGGGGGATTCTGAAGCGCTATCCTGGTAAGAAGTGAAAGGAATCCGCCCGACGGCCGTGGGGTTGAACCTGCCCTCACGAGACGCAATAGATAGCCAGAGAGAGGTTTTCTACAGTGGTCTCATCAGTGGGGTCAATTCAGCCTACAGTGAAAGACAAATTCGCCATAGGATTATAACGAAGTAATCAATAACTTTGCTCAAATGAAGCCTAAACGAAAAAGGCGGTTGCAATTGGTTTTCGTTTGTACTGTAATGTTATAGTATACTATACCGTTACTATAGTAGACTATTACTAATTTAGGCCTACTTTAGGCTACATAAAGCTTTTGCCACCTTTTGGGTGTCTCAGTGTTTCTATATAAAATACAAAAATCAATACGTATAATCATAATGATTGTAATTGAAATGATTAATTAACTTACAACACCAGAGCACGACATAACCTTCATCTGAACACATGCAAATCGAATACTATAGACACTTCACTACTATAGCAAGACCAAAACTATGGAATGCAATTGACCCTAGCATCCGTTCTTTAACCTCCCTTAACTCCTTTAAGTTGGCATATAAAAAAACCTTCTGTATACATGTGGTGCGGTGGTGTAGACTGTAGAGGTATGTTCGGTGCCTTGCAGCCGGAGGGTTGCGGGTTCGAATCCACATCAAGGGGGTATATTTGGTGCCTTGCAGCCGGAGGGTTGCGGGTTTGAATCCACCTCAGGCCGCCGCGTAGGGACCCTGAGTGAGTCCTTCACTCGCAATTGCTCATGCGCTTCGGCGTGAAACTCCGATTCAGTGTCCGCGCTGTAGGCTAGTAGTCGGGAGCGCCTCTGAGTAGAAATCTTGAAGGGGCGCTATATAAATATCTGAAATGAATGAATGAATGAATTAAATTATTCTGTGTACTGCATACTACTGCTACTACTTACAATTTCCTACAAGCCACGGTGTTAAATCTTGTTCTCCTTGTCCTATCACTCTGTCTTACTAAGTTATATGGGGGACGACTCGATAAGCTCTTTGAGCTTCTTCTCCCCATGAGTCGACCTAGACCTTAACCTATTCTGTTTCTATGATCACACACTCATACGACACTGTTCTGCACGGTTTCTTATTCGTTAATTATAATAATTGTAATATTATTTGTCACCATGATTGTAAACATGGTTAACAATGTACTGACTCCAATAAATTTGATTTTATTTAATTTATTTTGGCGTGAAGAGCAGTAGGTAGTGAGATATTGCTTCCCGTACCCTCCCAAAGGTCCACTCAGCCTATTTATTCGCGAGATGGCGCGTTGGTTAAATAAGATGTAGGACGTGATGGGCGCCTTGCATGGCTGTCGTATACAGTTAAATTCAACTCCTGTAATAACTTGTGATCATCCGTTCAAACTGAATTGTAATCATCCTGCGTAATTGTCAGTTTGAACTAATAAAGAATATATTATACAAGTGAGGCCTTTTTATGTGCTCGCCCCCGGTGTTAAAACCTTGTTAGGCTACTGACCTTCTGTTTAGGTCCCTTAGACGGCCATTTCATGGCGCTTTTGAGCGGTCGCAAATACGTGCCTTATAAAAGTCTAGAAACTCTAGATACACTGTACACACATACGCTTGTAAGTTTCTTTCAAAGTCTTCTTCCTGTTTCTGATATAACTGATCTCTGTGATTACATTTGGTGAAACCCCATGGTTGGTTTCGGCAAGTGTAGTTGCGTTTCGTGGTGGTGTCCCTCGCCTTCCAGGTAATGATGGTCTACCACTGCCTTAATTTAATGTGCAGGGAGAACCTGTCTGAGTCATAGAATTAGTCAACAGATTTTCACGAATCTGAACGGTATCCGAACTGACCGGTATCTGAACTGTAGTAGGAGGGTCTATTATTTTAGCATTTGTATCCACTTCTTTCCCCCTTGTTCCTGATCTTCGGCTTGTTCATTCTTTTCTAAAGCCTTTCCTTTACTGAGTGCTCTCATCTACTTGGAGTCAATGACTCATCCCCTGCATGTCTTGAGTGACAACTGCCACTTCTTATAAGACGCGTCACTTTCCCACGCAAAATCGTTCAACTGTCCGACCTGCGTAGCCTATACAGAGGAGGGATCCCACAAGTGTCATGTACAATGTTTTACCTGTCGACTTAACAGCCAGCGACGCTTATGCCGAGTTCCTTTGAACATCTAAGGATAGGCTTTACAAAAGTCGTGATCGCGTGTGTTAGCCTACTGCTTAGTTGTAGTCTAAACTAAGGAGGCGTGGTTGAAGTTCTAAGAGGACGGAGGCTTTAATAACCGATATGCAATATGTATATATTGCGTCAACTTTATAAGTCCTTAATTCTTAAACTAATCGAAGTAATGACTGTTTGCAGTAGGCTACACACAAATGTGGCCCGGGGACTTAAATATGTGTATAGTGTCAGTTTGCATTCATTGTAACCCAGTGCCATATAGTTTTGAATAATTCCTAAAAAGGCGACAATATTGCCCGCAGAGGGCAATGCACGACGACTTTGCAGTAGGCCTATGATCCGTGCACTTGGATCTTAACGCACCCATTCAAATGAGCAGCGATGGCGAAGGCAGTATGGGAATTGTAAAAAATAACTGGGGGTTAGACGTTGATTTATGTGCAGTTTGGGTGTGAAATGTAGACTTTACTATGGGAGCCTAAGAAAGACTAGGGGGGTTGAACCCCCCAACCCCCGGCAATTCTCACCCTGGGCGAAGGATCTCACCCGATCAATTCATTAAAATATAACCAGGGTTGAGGGGAAAGTGTAGATTTACATTTAACTAGAGAATATACTGAATTTTAAGGTTTCTAGTGTACTGCCTGTGTTTTTTCAAAACGTCACTGGTACAAGTGCCATAACTGATAAGTTCGTGTGCCATCAAAAAAGTATGACAGAATATGTGATGAATCGATTTTGCTATGCCAAAAGAACAGGCCTACCACTATATGTGCATTGAGAATAGAGCAATAGGCGACTGCACAAACACAATTAACAATAGCGAATACATTTACATATACCATACGCGCTCGATGGCTAGGCTTAATTCGTTAAATGCTGTCTGTGACGTCTGATTTCTTGCTCGCTGTAGGTAGGAAAAACATCTTCACTGAGACGAAGAGAAAATGTATTCGTCAACTGGAGATGGAAAGACGATGATAAAAATCGGAGGAAATGGCAAGTCAAAGGTAAGTTGTTATCACAGTCGTTATCGTCGTCTTAATGATTTGTCGTCGTTTGGTTGTTGAAGGAGTTGCATGTTTATGATTTGTTTCAAAGAGTGGGAACTCTTCTCACATTCGTTAGCATTTGTTTCTCAGTAGGCCTAAGTCTAGAAATAATAAACTCTTTGTGAACGGCAACTATTACTTCATTACAACTCCATAGGAAAACTCTACAAATGTTCACGAATTGTGAGTAAAAATCCGTTTAACGCTGGAACGAATAACGCAATGTAATGTGACTTACTGTACTGCTATTCCTTTGCATTCATATCATATGGCATCATGCACTCAGAGGCTAAAGCAGTTGTGCTTAATGATGTAAGTTACGGATGGTGTATAGGCCTACACTACCTACAGTCATCGGGTTCAACCGCACAATATGCGCTATACAAGGCTTATCCTGCATGTAAGACCCCCACAGATTCGTCTGAACTAGAGGAATTCATTGCAGCGTATCAGCGAAATCAGATTAGAGTCATTACAGAAACAGACATTCTACTGTTCACGGGTTCAGCAATGTAAAGTGTGAATCCAAATGTGCAGTAACAGCCACAAAGTCTATGGAGCATCTCATTAACCAGCGGTAGGCTACTTTCTTCTCAACCAGTTAGCACAACAGGGCGCATGCATATCTCGAAGCCAAACGTCTTTTTTCAATCCATCGTTCTGTAGAATCAGGCATGTCTTGCCTATGCTGGATTTCTTTCCTCACATAATCCTGTGTGCATTAATGCATCTCTAAAAGGCTCACAGATGGCAAATATTGTGAGAAGAAATATATGCTACATCGGCAGAGCTGATTGGCCGAGCTGAAAGGAAGCTCTTCCAGAAATTGCAGTTCCTCGACCAATACCTTCATCAGCTCCTGCCACCTCTTCGTAAGGACAAGTACCCGCTCAGCAAGAGGGGTCGACATCCTTTCATGCTACCAGTTGTTAACTCTGAACTGCTTAAAACTTGTTTTGTTATTCGATGTCGGCCTATCATTAGTTACATTTGGGCTTGGCCGTGCTTGTACATGTACATGTATGTCTGTCAATCTGCTCTAGTATATTATATCTGTTTCAAATATAAATGTAAGTAATCGTTGTATATAGTATACATGTACAATGTAATACTTATGCTCTTGTCAGATGCAACTAAAGTCTACTTACTTACTTACTTTTGACCAATTCAGCGTGTGACGGTTTGTCGATATTTGATTGTGGTAGGTGGAGCCACTGTATTGCGTTCCGATTCAGACGACAGCGACGCTGAACATTCAGTTGCTGATGCAGAAGGGAACTAACCCATCATCATCATCATCATCATCCAGCAGATCAGCGCAGCAGCAGTCGTCCGTCGGTCCAGTGACGCTCGTTCGAGCACCTGCCTCTTCCGCCATCTCAGCGACACGGGTGAACATCGTGGCCGAAGTGCCTGGCCCCAGGAGAACCTCGTACCTGGCAGACGATGCCTCTTCCTCCTTTGGAACGCAGACAGACTTTGGCACCAAAGGCAGAGAAACAGCCTCTCAGATTGGCATTGTCTCAGCTGGTAATTATCCCGCTGCAGGCGGTGTTGGTGGTTCTGCCTCAGTTGTTGTAGGAGGTGGAGATGGTGCTCTGTCATCAATGGGATCCTCATCGTCAACACAGACTGGTTTTCTAACAGACTCCTCATCTCAATATGGTTTCCTGCCTGGTCAGAGTCCATCACATCAGACCGGATTCTCGGACTCTGCCTCCCAGTGCTCCTTTCCAGATCCGGTTTCTTCATCCAGCTTATCCGACTCGTCATCCCAGTGTGGTTCGTCGACGCTTACATCAGTCAGCAGCAGTAGCAGCAGCAGCTTCCGCGGGGATGCTGATGATGATGTTGGAAGCGAGTACCGCGTGTTCACAGATGCAGATGGAGGTGGCATTGGAAGTGGAAGTGGAGGTGGAATTGGAGGAGGTGATAGAGCTGTGGCACAGCTGGCCCAAGGCGTCCAGATGTCCTTGGGAATGAACGGAGGAGCAGGAGGAGTTGGAGGAGCAGGAGCAGGAGCAGGAGGAGGAGCAGGAGGAGCAGGAGCAGGAGGAGCAGGAGGAGGAGGAGGGGGAGCTTCCGACTGGAAGATGGCAGAGGAGGAAGAGGATGACGATGACAGCGACAGTGGCGAAAGCTGGGAGGAGCTTGGAAAGCCAGCAGTTCCGTCCAGCTTCAACGTCATCGAGTGGAATCTTCCGAACGAGAAGTCTCCGAAGTCCATGGCCTGCAGCCGCGTCATCATCATGAAAGACAAAGACATGATCCTCATGATCAAGGTATGTTGCGCCATCAACAACGATCAAGCAGGTCACAAGTGTCTGGTTGTATAGCGTGGATGTATGAAGGCACTGTGTATGTATGTTTTTATGTATGCGTGTAAATAAGTATGTTAGTGTGTTCAACTGTTTTGTGTTTATCTATGTGCCCGGCTTGGGTTATAAGCTGACCTTGTGTGCATGTGTTTGGTCTATATTTGCTTCTAATAATAATATTTCTTCCTTTTTTGAAACAATCCGGTTGACACATCGCAACCGGTACAGTGTACAGTTATGCAATTGAAACAATTCACAAGAACGCAAATGACAGAAGACATAAATCTTAACTACTAACAGAACAGACAGCCTGCAATACACGGCACTAGTAGCAGCCTACAAAGCATGTCCGCCCTAACGGGGATCGAACTCGGTACCTCACGCTCTCTACGCCAGATGTTATCCAATGCGCTATCGGGCCCCTCGGATTTGAGCCCAGCGGTAAACCTACAGGCTACAGGGTTATAGCTACAATTATACAATACAATTGCATTTTGATATTGCCCTTCTTCCACAGGTGGCCCAAAGTTCAGAAGTGCACACGCCTCGGCGGCGCAGATGCAATTATATTGAAGAGCAATTGTGCGCGAAGTACTTGCTCACTGTCTCTACACAGTAATCGTCTCGGACGAGGATCGAACCTGTACTGTCTAACCATTTCGTACTCTTTAACCATTCGGCTAGAGCGCATGATGCCTATTTGCTCAATAGTGGACACAGTTCGATACCAAGTGCATCGGTCATGTGAATACCCAAATGTTACCTTACAAATAATAGCGCAGACTTTATTATGCCTACATCTGAACATTTGTTATGACAGACAGCAAGGTCTTGCATTGAATCATCATCACATCAAAAATACTCTACAGAGGATGACTCATAGAATGACACGCAATCTATAAACGCCAGTTATAAAACGTCAAAGCGTGAAACCAAAGCAGCAATTCTGAGCCGACTGCCATCGGCATTTGCCCCGAAGACAGTTCTTTTCGCCATGGTCAAAATAATGAACAGGGCACCAAAATAGGAATTTTTCGTTCATGTGCCCTAGCCATAGTCCTGTAGGTTTACCATTGGGCTCTAAACCTAGATACGCACAGACCCACACACACTCAATCACCCTAAACCCAATCATCATCTAATACCAACCAAATCATTCCTCACTTGATCAATCAGTGGGTTGGTTATTCAGTTCATCATAGTCGGGTATAAGGCTATAAGCTTCTAGCTGAATATGACCCACACAGCCTATATTACCGATATAAGGTAAGTTACTAATATCAATTTGTTTGGTTTTAATTCTTCAAGGTAGCCTTAGACCTATACATCCATGGCTCTTGGTTTGCTTTTAGACGACATGTTCGACGCCAAAGGCAGGAAACGATCGTCGGATGTTGTCTCTGATCGTAGACATTGCAGACAACTGCAGCAAAAGACTTCGCAAAATGAAGACACTGGTATTTTATTCCACTCGTTATATTAATCGATTTCTGCACAATTCACAAGAAGCACTTTGTGTGTTTGGCCTACTTCCATATTATTATGCTGCACAAAAATCCTTTATGAATTCGCTCACTTTAAATTTAAAGAAGATAAATGCAGTAATTTCCCTTGACTGCTCGCAAATGAATGCCATTGGTTTTATTCAAACAATAAGGCCTACACCAAAGTTTAATTTACTGTTATATGATAGTGCATCAGTTTTAAACTGTAATTGTATTTTCGCTTTTTTATGTTTCATAGGCATCGTTGTTTGTAAAGTGAGTGTTTGTATTGTACTTGTAAATAATACTCACTAACTAATTGGCTAACGAACTTACTTACTTACTTTCTCAATCACTTACTCGATAGATATTTAATCACAGAGAGAGAACTTCTTTTAAAAGTTGGAGATAGCGGGGATAAAAACTGTTTGGCTACGAAGCCTCAAAACACATTAGATTTGCCCTTCGGCAATAGCAGACAAGTTTGTCACACCCGTTTGTCACATACCATTGAAAGTCTACGACCCCAAGCGTACACACCGTGTTTCTTTGTTAGACGCGTGTGGTGGGATATTAGGGATACACCCCAGATGAGTGCATAAACCAAGCAAGAATCTCTGCACCAGCATTCCTCACACCTTCAGAGGAGACTGAGGAGGACAGAAGAGAATGAATTCCTTTCAGGGCAATGTGCGAAAGCAGCTGAAAGACGCACGAAGACATAGGAACATTTTAGAAGGTCATAGGAAGTTGGATATAACATTCGAATTGTAACTTCTATAGCGCCAGTATCTAATGCACCAACCGATGTCTTGTGCATTAGACACCGACGCGATAGAAGCTATACAGATTAATTAGAAATAATTATAGGTCTACTAGTTAAATTAATTACCCACTAATCAGGCCACTTTAGAATAATATGTTCACGTTTGGTGTTTAGGCCTATCTGAAGAAAGATAGAAACAAGAGAAATTGTAAAAGACAAACAGATAAATTTCGGACATGTAGACAAAGGAATCTTAGCCAGGACGAAAAGATCAAATCTTAGAGCTGATGACAATGAACCGCAAAGAAGCGGAGAAAACTTTGTTGAACTTTAATAAGATTGTCAATTTGAAGGAAGCTGTACGTAGGAAAATACATTGTAAGGCAGCAGCTAGCGAAGTAACCAGAGCCGTAGATCCAGCACAAGAAACACGAGGCTAAACGGTTTCAATGGAAGAATATACCACTTGTGAAATGGTTTAACAATAGCAGACCTACGATATAAGTATATACAATTACAGTTTTTAATTCTATGAGAGAAGTTTAAATAGAAACCGAATATGAATGAAGACAGGTTTCATGAATGTGCTTAACACACGGAAGGGAGTTCTCTGCACTGTTATTTCTCGGTCACCGTTTCTTTATGTCACTGTTACATCATCTTGTTTTCTCTGTCTCTTTATCGCGTCTGAATTATGCTGTGCAGCTGTGGTCGTTATGCTCCCTTTTAGCAATTCCATTGGTATTAGATGGACCCATATGGGCTCCAGAGTCCATACAGGTCTC
>JACEVL010001140.1:90000-131453 GCA_020284085.1 Aporrectodea caliginosa
TGGCCAAAATATAATAAGCAGGATTTGAAGTAGAAGAATTATAGAGTTTGTGTCGTGTAATCGGAAAACGAATTAGGAAAGCGTCAATTCGCAAAGTTAACAGACTTAAGTTCAGTACACCACTGAATGAAATCGTCAATACAGATATAGGCCTATTGTATTTATGCAGCGCCTTCTTAGGTTCTAAGAAAGCGCTATTGTGCTTTTGCAAATGGAGTAATAAAGACTATGCTTACTTACTTACTTGCTTACGTACTTACTTACACACATGGCCAAGTGCATTACTTATTTACCCAGTTAACACAGTTGGAGCAGTGCAGATATATATATATATATATATATATATATATATATATATATTATATATATATATACTTATATAGGCGTTGTCTTGACGAGTCTCTGCTGCTGCTGGTTGCTGCACTCCGCCCTCTCGCAGAAGCACCACCACCACCAGCTGCTGCAACTGAAGCATCGGAACGCGTGGAATGGCGTCCGATAGGATCAGGAATTTCGAAGTGTTCGCGAGGAATGCATCCGCAGAAACTGGTCTTCAGTTGGTGAGGCTGCTGCTGCTGCGGTTATTATAGGAGGATGTTCGTTGGTTTGATGCGGAAAGCACTCGATATCTGCCCCTGTCTATCTGCAGCGACCGACGCTTGACATGGAATGCTCCACTTCGAGTGCTGACCCCTCTCTAGCTCTCGCTCTCTCTCCTCCACCACCAACTCCTCCTCCTCCTCCTCTTCCGCCTACGCCTCCCCCGATCGTTATGCTTTGTTACGGATGTAGCTGTCACTGCTGCAATTGCGCGCTGCACCAGGCAACATCACCTTCTTCACAGTGACGCATCATCATCATCATTCTTGCATGCATGAACAACCGTCACACCAAGGATATATATATATTATATATATATATATATTATATATATATATTATATATATATAATATATAAATATATATATCATATATTTATATACCGTCATATCAGAGCATCTCAAACTTTTTCAATGTCACGGACCGGCTGGAATTTTCCCACTGCAGGAGGACCGGTGACAAATTTATTGATTATTTCTTTTTCGTTTTCCATCACCTAAATTCCTCAATATGAATTAAAATTGATTTAAATGCATGTTTAGCAAATTCTATTACTCTATTGCCCGTTAAATGCTATAGCATAATAAGCATTTTGTTATGACTTAAAAATATAACAGTCATTTCTTGATTCCGAGACAATTTGACCAGTTTCATGATTCATTTTTGGGACCGGCAACTGAGGGCTCGAGGACCAGCATGCACTTTGGGAAGCAATTCCGTATATTGTCTTCTTTCCTGCTTGATCCTACATAATACCATTGGGTGCTTAACACGCTAGGAAACAAACACATAATGTTAAATATATGTGTGTATATATTATATACATATATATATATATATATATATATATATATATATATATATATATCGTATAGGCCTATGATTTGAACGCATTTCATATCATATCACTCACCTACACCAATCTTCACACCTCCCAGCCCTCCTATCTCCGTCAGTTGTTCACGATCCAGCCACTTCGTTCAACCCGCTCCTGCTCCCTATAGCACTGCTGCGCCCTTCCGTCACCTCAACATTGAAATTTGCAAACCGCTCCATAGCCATAGCTGTTCCACCTCTTTGGAACAAACTTCCGCCATCACTACGACAAATATCTGACCCATCCTACGAAGTTGCCAAAACTCCACCTCTCGCTGTCTCTCCACAGGTCTTTCCCTCGAAACTGAAAACACCTCTTTTTGACAAAATCCTATCCTGAATCCAACACTTCTCTCTACATGTCTCGCCGTTTAAACACCAAACACCATCCACCTTAGCCGTCTGCCTGTCTGTCTGTCTGCCTGCTGACTCTCTGGATATTGACCTCGGCCTAACGATTTTGCTTTGATTGAGTGCCCACATGTGAATAAGCTGGTTCCCGCGACTTCGCTTTTTTGGGCGCTGTAGAAGTTTCGAGTTTACGATTACGATAATCTTCTGTCATAACAAATCCCGTAAACATTCAATTATAATCTCTCCCCATATCTTTATTTTTATCATTATTTTTTTCTTTAGTGTCCTCTATGATGTACATGTACTTGGTTGTGGCGTGTCAACCAATTTAACCCATACTGGTACACATGGCAGCCACAGGGCAACCATTATGTACGTGCACTCATGCCGAAATTTCGAAAGTATGTATTTCTTAATTTTGTGCAAAGAAGAAATTGCTTTCCTCAAAGATTTTTGCTGTGTAGTAATTGCCATTGTAATTGTAAAAAAACAATTTATAAAGCGCCACTCAGGAAGGCCAGTGGTGCCTCTGACCCAGACCATTGTCATCAATGGCAAGTAGGAAAGGTTTCAGGTGATTGTGGAACTTGAAGGAGAGAGAGACCGAGAAGCGCTGGCCGCAGGTCCTGAGGAAGACTATTCGAGCTGGACGGGCCAACAAAAGCAGAACTCCTGCACTGGGTCGTAGCGGTGCGCATGCGGGAACCACCAGGAGGACACCGCAGCCGACCGAATGGCACCATTACCATGCTCTGTGTTGGAGCACCAATGTTCGGAGAATCGAGGTCTATTAATGTGCGGATTGGTTAGCAAATACGTCAGGATGGTTAATCAAAATGCTTATAACGTCATATGCCATCGCATGGTCCCGAAGTAAGAGTTAGAGATGAACTCTCAAAGACTTCCACCGTTACACTGCGGTCATAAATATTGTGTTCTATTAACAGAGAGCAAGCTCTAGACCTCGACTGCGTGAACAGGACGCCTATCTTTGTCATTAAGTTGCAGTAATGGTATAAAGACGCGCATGTAATGTTCTGTTTATTCACGGTCCAGGTATAGGCTATCAGAGCATCCTTCTGGCATCTCTACAGCAGCAAGTGCAGCAGCAGCAGCAGCAGCAGCAGCAGCAGCAGCAGTAGAAGCAGATAGAATGTCGTGCGCTTCTGTTGTCCATCCACGTCACTGTAAAGCTGCGCACAAGTTCAATGCATCTGAAAATGCAGACCAAGGACTCACCATGCCACAAACCAGACGCACCTCCTGCTGTTGTCTGACTCGGAGCATGGCAAAAAGTAATTACGTGGCAGTCCTGTTGAAAAATTTCCATCGCAAAAAAGTTAGCAACGTTGAGGAATCAAATTCAGGTTCATGACCTCAAAACTGGCGAAGTGACTCGCACGCTCGTCTAGTTCGCCGTCTCTTGTTTGGGAGCACCTGTTTCCAAAGCGAACACCTGAAACGACATATACCTCTAAGGGGTGTTACTACTGTTTCGCAGCTAAGATGGCCGTTTTTATATTGTAATGTGTTGTATCTATAAATTTATATAGTGCCTCTCGCAGTGCACATCAGTCAGAGAGACCCAGAGAAAAGAAAGAAGTCTTGAGACAACGAAAAGAGGCACTTGGCCCGCCAGTTAATAAACAGGAACGTCTCAAAGGAGGAAGCTGGTTCCATAGTGCAGGGCCAACGAAGGAAAAGGCTCGGGTTTTAGCCATAGCAGTTCTCGCTCGCTGGACAAAGAGATCATGCCGATCAAGTGGATCCAGGGGCGTCCATCCCCCCCTTACGCCTATGAAGCATTCCCCCCTCATGTCATCAGATTTCCCCCCCTCGACGATCGAAAGAGAAAATTTTGATTATCAAAATTTAAATCACGATTTTACTGTTGAATTCCTTATTGCATTCTTTAAATTTAGTTCACTAATCAAGCAACATTATGCATTATAAAATATGAAGGCTTGTACACAGACAGAGGCATACTGCCAGAGCGGCCAGACATTACAAACGTAAGTACTAAAATTACAGTAGGTGCTTCTTCAGAGCAGCAGAGTGCGTAGCCAAGCGAGCAGCAATTTCGTGCAGTAGTAGCGATAGCGTACTATTAGAGTAGCGTCTCCTGCACTGGCTAATACTGTAAGAGGTGCAAACCATGGTTGATCTAAGTCGATTTTTCACAATGCGGAATGCGGATGCGACTCATACCTCACTCAGCTGAGCAGCTGGTCACCACAAGGTAGACCAAGATTTTGGTAAGATTGTCGAGTTGCTGCGCGCCTCGACGATCTTCCTTCGGACGCCCATTTGCCCCCTCATAAACTTTCTGGATTCGTCACTGCCTCTAGTTGACAAGCAACCTTATCCAGTGTTTGTATAGTAAACACCAATAAGATGTCTGTGCTACTGAGGACCACATTTAATGTCCTTTTCTCAGTTTTCTCGTCATAATGCCTGCGTGGTCTTCTTGCTCGATGAACCGAAAGTTTACATCAACATCGTAGACCGTTGCAAATCGTTGTGCTTCTGTAACTAGATTGCCATGAATGTTCATTTACTTTGAGCAGTTTCAGGTTCTGACTGCATTGACGCATCAGCTAAGCAGCAACTGCCATGTCAGCAGAGGACGATAGCAAGATTCTTTAAAGGGACCAGTAAACTAAAACATTTTCTGTAAGGTAGGCCTATGCAAGCCTACAATCACCTCGAAGTCTAATCGCTTGAGTAGGTGCATGTACGATACGCCAAAATTATGAAATTGAAGACTAGTCGTGAGCTCGGTCCGAGAACAGCGCAATGATTTTATTATTTTTTAAACAAAGAAAAGCACTTTTCAAATGAAAAACACATCGATTAATTTCTGAAACGAAAAAACTGAGTAGACGTTTAATGTAAAAAATTTCTTCCCCCTGAAAAGCCAATGAAGATCTGTGCTTCATTCCCCCCATAGGATGGACGCCCCTGAGTGGGTCTAGCGGGCAAAAGGAAGTGGCTGAGGTCAGCAGTCACATAGATACTTGGGAGCTCAGCCGCCGGTATACGACCGGTAGACAGTGGCGTAAATCATGGGGGGACAGAGGGGGACTGTCCACCCCAAAGTTTTGACTTAGGCCTATCTGTCCCACCAAAACATGCAAAAATCTGGCTCCCGAAAAAGTCTGTTCCCCAAAGTAAAGTACAGATTTTCGCATCTGCCGGTAAATTAATGTGAGAACCTTGAGTTAACCCAAGCAATAAGAGCTAGGGAGATGCTGAGGGTGGTCAAACATGAAAGCAGAGATGTCAGATGAGCGAGGAAGTCTGGCTATTAGTCTGGCTGCAGCATATAGAACAGACTGAAGAGGGGCGGGACGAACTTTTGGAAGACCAACAACCAAGAGAGAATTACAATAATTAATATATCTTGTTAATTTTTTCATAATAATTAGTTCTCCTCTATGGACGAAGTGGAGGTAAGTCCCAGAGCGTAAAAACGAGCCTTAGATAAGGGTTCCTTTGATCAGGCTTTGTTCTTTAGCCCAAAAAGCGCCAAATGCAACCAAAACTGCACAGTGCATAATTTTACTGCACTTTACCGCGCTTGCAGTATGCAGAAATTCTGAAATAGTTTTTACCCATGTCCAGGATATGTTCGAGCAAACTATGCTGTTGTCACGTAGTTAAGCAATATCACACGTCATCAACGACACAAAACCAATTCAGAAGAACACCAATCATCATAGTTTAGGCAAAGAGTTCCAATTCTTATGGTACCCGTTTTCTGGAGAGCGCGATAAAACTTTCCCAGAAATGTAGGGAGCGCACCTTAGGAATGTAGAGTCAGGTATACGGTGATATTGTTTTAGAACAAAGCCTATAGTCAACTTCAAATGATTTTGAATGAGTTATTGATCTGAACTTGCGTTTTGAAGAATATGACTTACTGATTTATATTGTATGGTCTAATCTTTGAGATTTAACGCAAATTACCTATATAGCAAAATTAATATCAAAGAATTGGCGCAAACTACATTTCACGAATATATGTAATCATTATAGAACCAGTGATTTGAACTGTTTCACAAACATGGTGACCAGCTTAGAGTTAAGGTGCTAGTTTATTAGTTTTGCGTCATGCAAATCTAAGCACTACAGCGAATTTTTATTTAGGAGTATAGATCAGCTTGACAGCTAGTTATCCAGGAACAGGTCCTATCAATTTAGGAGGAATTCTGAGCTGTTAAAACCTGTACTATGTACTTGGAAAGAAAAAGCAGGAGGACTAGCAGGTGCAGCTTAAGGAGAGGAGGAGCAGGAAGAGGGAAGAGCAGAAGCAAGAGGATGGGAGGAGGGAAAGAGGAGGATGAGGAGGATGAGGAGGAGACACATAACAACGTGAACAGGATAACATGACAATGATTTTACAGCATAAACAATGTCAAAACGATGCGTGGCATTCCGCATCAAGTGGCTTCACCTGGAGCACTATGAGGAAATAGATAAGCAATAACTGAATTGTCAGGACGAGTGGACGCCATCATTGCATCACTCACAATGGGAACCCTTGCATGCCTCAGGTGCCTCGCTTTGCCTCATGGATAAGCAGACCTTGATTACATATATAATATATATATATAAAATAGTATACCATATTATACCTAATGCTGTGCACATACATGATCGATAGGCTCTATATATACGCACCACACCAAACCACACACACACGAATTGAGTGCAGGCAGGCGCTTCTTCGCGTGCCATATGAATTCCGCGCATTCTTCGTGTAGAAAGCAACTTGATTTGCATCCGAGAAATGCACCCTTATCTTAGAAATTGTGTTGCGCAGGTAACTGTTGCTGACGCTGAACGTAGCTCTGCCCTGCTCCCTTTGTTGGCGGCTGCGGCGGCAGATGCTTCTGCTTCTTTCCCGGTTCAACAGCATCCTTGGAATGTCACCTGATTAGAATGCTTTCTGCATACCTTAGGACCACGCTCACTGGAGATTCCTTACGGATTGCCTCAATATGTGCGCACTGATACGCCCTATAGGGTATATATATACATATACACACACACATATATATATCCTAAAGCTAAGCGAAGGGCAACAGCTTATTCTCAAGCGATCCAATATGTCGCCTCAAAAGCAAAGGGACGCACGCAATCGCTTTAGGCCACTACTAGTCTAAGTTTAGGCGTCCTTTAACAGAGTTAGCTATAGCTATAGCTTTAAGGGAGTCCCCTTATAAGTACGGAAGAGGTTAGAATGTTTCGCACATTAATGAAGTTGTACGGAAGACAAAAGCATCGTCCGTATCGCACTACGAGATAAAGATTGTCTAATTTCTTGAGGAATTTTATTCCAGGTATAGTGGCCCCAATAGATTTTATTGAGAACTGACGAGTGTTGGTGCGGGAAAAGACATTTCTATAGTTTATGGTTGGTTGGCTACAAATAAACGATTGATTGATTGATCGATCGATTGATTGATTGATTGAAGGATGAGAATGATATGGCAATACTTTTGTGTCCTTGTGACAGCTTGGGCGAGTGAGTTTTTGAATGGTCGCAGTCGCTTATTTTTGGTAGGTTCGCATTGCAGTGATCAAGTTTGGTGTGGACAATGAGCGAAGGGATGGTGACAGCAGTTGTAAAGTCGAGCAAGCATCGGGTGCAGCGGAGATCACAATGCATGAAGTAGGGGAGATGTCGAGCTGCAAAATGGTGGCAAGGAAGAGTCCGCAGTAAGAAAGTCGCGCAGAAAGGGAATGACTGTTGCTGCCTAAAGAACCCTGTTCTTAGAAAAGGCCACCCTCACTGAGACAGCGTCACCACCACTGACACCGTGCACCACTCAGCTACCGCGGAAGTGGTAGAGAGAGTCGGATTGGTGTGATTGGCCATCGGAGATAGATCCCCAGACTGAGCTTTATCCTGTAGATTCAGGCTGTTAACCGTCCTTCCGCTATGTTAATTTAAAGATTAGCAAATAGGTGTCCCTGTTAGCGGGATCTTTAATCCCTTAAGGGCCTTCCTTGTTGCCATCTCGATATGTGAAGTCTATTACGGTGCATAACTTGATTGATGGTTTCAATAAAGATTGATTGATTAGCTTTATTGTGTGGCCAATCATATAAGCCTTGCTTATAGTCACTAGGGGCACTGCTAGTACGGAGCGGCCATTTTACACCGGTGTTATAAGGGGCAGTGATGTGTGTTGGAGTCACCACTGCTCCGCGAAGTCCGGACGCCAATCGCCACACGTGCATACACGTATAACACATTGTGAACCAGTGATGGGCAAAAGTTAACGAAAAAGTAGAAAACTTATATTTCTTAGTTAAGGATGAAGTTTAACTGGAGAGAAATAGTTTATTTAAAACAAAGTTTATCTAATATTTTTTAGTTATTAACTGAAAAGTGTAACTAAAAAATCAACAACTACGCGATGATTGTTATGAGTAACTGGTTTTATTACTCAAGTCAAATGAACTGCATTGCATTGCATGATGCATCATCGTTTGCATTAGCAACTATTTATTTTCTGGTAGAACTGTACGTAGTAGCCTACACATTACATAGTTTTAAAGGGAAATTGTCATGGACGCTGTGCATTATTACAGTTCACTTAACCTCTGTTATTTTGAAACTGTTTGTACAAAGTGTGTTAAACAGTTGGAAAAGTTTAACTAATTTTTTAGTTTAGTTAACTTATTTACAAAATCAGTTGCCAACTGTAATTAAACTGTTTTATTTTAGTTGAATAATAGTTGAAGTATAAATACAAAAATTGGTTTAGTGCCCATCACTGTTGTGAACGTTCCTTGGAATATACCCATATAGATCTATATAGGCCCTGTGTGTGTGTGTGTGTGTATATATATATATTACATATATAATATATAGGCCTATATAGGCTACAGGGAATGCGGAATGCGTCGTGAGATGCGTGCGGTACGCTGGAGGTCTGGAGACGAGGCCAGTGCACCTAAGTGAGGCGGAGATAAAGGACGGAGAAGGATGCGATATTTCCTGCATCTGTTCCGCCTTTAGACACTTATCAGTTAGTTGATTGGCAGGTCGGTTCGTCGGTCGGTCGGTCGGTCGGAAGACACCTTCTTCATTTAAAAGAGACTCGACAACGAGAGATGCCGACAGCAGATCGTCCGGCACCTTGGTGCTACGTGCCATCGTCAAAGACACCTGGCGTTGATTTAGCCTGCGTTCAGTAAAACCGATTCTTTCACCTGTGCTCGTTTCTGCCAATGTTTTCAAAGTTCGCGGTTGTTTGATTTGTCGCTGACTTAATAAACGTCGAGCCTGTTGAGATTGCGTAGAAAGTGTGGCCAAGACTACGCTACACTTCCGATATGGTCACCCTAAAAACGGTAAGCTGTGCAGCAGCTTTCGCCACTGGACGAATTTTTACGTCTTAATTAACCAATTAGACATAGTACATGTACACTGCATGGTCTGCCATACAGTAGCGTAGCAAAGAATCATTACGGGGATTTTTCCATTGGAGATGGTTCAGAAAATAATTTTTTTTTAAATTTCACATATAAAAGCATTAAAACTATTTCGGCAATTTATTTCCGATATTGAGTGTAATGTTGTCGTCGACCAGAACCAGTGCTGATGCGTAGGTATAGGCCTACTAGGCCTACTCCATGTCAGCATACATGAACTTTTTAGCTAGTTGGCAACGATTTCAGCGGCGCATTTGAGGATGGACTCAAAGTCGGACGTACACGCGGGAATACGGAATAGGGCATAGAATAGAACAGGCCAGAAAAATCCAAGTAGGCTACAATAGAAATGGGATTATAATAGATGAGTTAAGATTGCAAAGCATGCGCAGTTCGAAATCAGAACGTTTACTCTTTACAATACAATACAATACAATTAGACATTTATAGCGCGCTTTAACAAGACAAGTCTTGCACGAAAGCGCGTTTGCGCTGTGTTCTTAGTCATAGTGTAATGAGAATAGATGAGTTTTTAGTTTTGATTTAAATTGCGTAACAGATGAACATTGACGGATTGTAGCTGGGAGACTGTTCCATTCTCTGGGTCCAGAGACAGCAAAAGCACGATCTCCAAACTTCCTCTTGGTGCGAAGAACGGTAAAGTCTCCTCGTGTGGCCGATCTGAGTCCTCTAGGATTTGAAGCAGAGCATGGCACGACCATGGATTTCATATATGAGGGTGAGGTTCCAGAATGGATATGGTACATGAGGAGGGAGATTTTGAAAGCGATACGGGCGCGAATGGGAAGCCAGTGTAGTTGTTGAAGAGATTGTGTGATGTGGTCTCTGGGACCAAGGTCTTTTATTAGGCGAGCTGCGGCGTGCAGAACAGATGTTAGAGGTTGTAGCGTTGATGTGGGAAGACCAGATAGAACGGAATTGCAGTAGTCGATGCGAGAGATGACAAGGGCTTGAGTAAGAATACGGAGGCAGGTTTCATCCAGGCAGCGTTTCACTTGTCTAATTCGGCGAAGGTGGAAATACAAGTAGTAGGCTATAATAGCAGCTCCAGATTTGGCTTTCGATATTTATTGTAATACCATTTAATGCATGAAAGTTAAACTATTGTTTAGGCCTAAGTTCTGTAAAATAGCGCTACAACAAATTTGACTGTAGGCCTAATGGCTGCGTTTTACAACTCGTTAGCAGTGATGGGCAAAAGTTAACTAAAAGTTGCAAACATTTAGTTAAACTAAATTTTTTAGTAAAGGCATAAGTTTAACTAAATAAATAGTTTACTTATTATTATTATTATTATTATTATTATTATTATTATTATTATTATTATCATTATTATTATTATTATTATTATTATTATTATTACATATTATTATTAGTATTATTATTTTATTATAAAAACAAATTTATTTCTTCATAAAGCCAACAAACGTATGTACAGAATGATTAAAAGTAACTGTATTATTATTATAAAAGTATTATTATTATTATTATTATTATTAAACAAATCTGTAACGCGCGCAAGCTTGAAGGTCACACCAAAATGTGAATCTGAGGCGCGGATAGTCAGCCACCAGTGAAAATGCATATTAGTTAAAACCAAAGTTTCACTAATATTTTTAGTTATTAGCTAAAATGTTTAATTAACAAAATCAGCAACTACTCAACTATCTTTCGCAATGATCGTCATGAGTAACTGGTTGTATTACTGAAGTCAAGAGAACTGTATTTGCATTGCACGATGCATCATCGTTTGCATTAGCAACTTTCTTCATGATTTTCTAGTAGAACTTTATTAGGACTAGGCTATTAGGCCTATTCTAGTAGTACACATTACATAGTTTAGTTTGAAAGTGAAATTGTCATTGACGCTCTGATTTATTACAATTCACTTAACCTCGGTCATTGTGAAAATGTTTGTGAAAAAGTTTGTTAAAAAGTTGAAAAAGTTTAGGCCTAACTAACTATTTTTAGTTTAGTTAACTTATTTACAAAATCAGTTGCAACTGAATAATCGTTTAAGTTACTGAAAGTGTGCTTTGGCCTTAGTGGCCTATGTCATAGTCATTTCAAAGGAAGATTTTCCTATAGGCCTATATAAGAACCTAATTTGAGCTAAAAATTTCATTGTTTTTATATATTAATTTATTTGAGGTTATCTTGACTAATTTGGATAAAAACTAAAATGTGAAAAAATCAGCCATTCATTGTTAAAAACTAAGATGATAATTAAATTTTGTATGGCTGAAGTCTGATGCTTATTCTTGAAATAACAATTGCAAAATCCAAGGGGAGCAAATGTTCCCCTTGCTCCCCCTCGGGGACGCCCATGGGTAGGGTAATAGTAAAACCAAAGCGGACAAAGGGATGGGTGGATCCAAGGTTCAAAGTAGCCAGTGTTGTATCAATTGCATTGCAAATGTAATTCAATAATAATTGCAATTACATGCTTGTAAATGTAATTGAATTACAATTACAATTACTTGATTGTGAAAGTAATTGAATTACAATTACATGTTGATTGTAATTCAATTACCAATTACTTTTCAATTATTCCTTTAAAATTGGCACATGATTTAAGAAAATTTCGATAAGTTTTAATTTACTCTATTTTTAAACTTAAACATCCAATGACCTGTAAATTGTAATATATGCATTCAATTGTATTATAAGTTTGCGAGGTATCCAAAATACGATTTACAATTATGATCCATTAAAACAAGTTAGACTTTATTTGATTTTTAGGAGTAAAAGTTTTCAAAATGATAGTATGTTAGAAAACTTAGTTGATTGCGCCTGGGTGAGTGAGTCAATTCGTCCAGCAGTGCTAAAGAGACTCTCAACTGGAGCTGAAGATGGAAGCTCTGTAACAGTTTCTGTAGGCAGCCGCAGTAAGCTAGCTAACAATGACTGCTTGTGTGAACTAATGTTTTGCATATATAATGAGCACAGGTGTTCCTTAGGTTGATATATATATATATATATAATGTGTATCGATTGTTAAGCGTTTTAGTCTTAGGCCTTAGTTGCGCTGTCGGCTCGTGGGCGCTTGGCCTAAAGTAGCCTAAACTTTGGCTGACGATAGATTCTCTACACGTGCAGTTAGCGCGCCAAACTTAGAAACTGCTGATGACAGTGAATTTGAACAATACAGTGTAGTAGTTGGTTTAATGCAGTAGAGAGCTGTATGTTAGAAGTTACCGTTGAGTGGTAATTGATAAGAACTTTGATATTAAGTGTACGTTTGAAATAACTGTGTTTGAAGAAAGGAGAAACATTCAAAGAACTGTGTCAATTTAATTCTTAAACAGTTAGAAGACGTTGAGCAATTTATATGTAGAGATAAGGAAAGTTCTTGAGGTAGGTCACAACTAAGAAAGAAAAGAGTTGGTGACATATTTGGTGGCAGCAGCGGTGGGATTCGAAACAACGTCTGGGATTCGAAACAACGTCTGGGATTCGAAACAACGTCTGGGATTCGAAACAACGTCTGGGATTCGAAACAACGTCGACTGGTGAATACGCATTTGAATCATTGGTAAATTGACGACAACGAAAGCCTCAACGACAAAGGTATACAAGTTTGTTGTTTTCAAACAAAGAACAATCCCCAATACTTCAAACACAAAAGAAAACTCGTGTTTTCCAGAAAGGAAATCACACAAGTAAAGAAGTAAGATGGAGAAATTAAGTGTCAAAAAACAAGCAGAACTGAAGAAGATGTCTTCTGAAAGATTAAAACAGCGCTTGTTAAAGGCTGGTTTTGAAGAAGAGAAACTGGAAGATATGTCACGTGAGGACATGCTAGAAGCGCTAGCTGAAGTCTGGCTTAAAGAAGAAGCAGAAGAAGAAGAAGGTGCTGTCGGCGGTGTTGTGGAAAAGGTTATTGAAAAACCGCCTGGACTTATGTCTATGGAGATGATGATGCAGTGGATGATGATGAAAGAAGAAAGAAAGAGGAGAAAACGAAGACAAGAAGAGAAAGAAAGAGAGGAGAAACGAAGACAAGAAGAGAAAGAAGAAAGACAGGAAGACAAGAAGAGAAAGAAATGCGACAGGAAGAATTACGTCTTCAGAGAGAAAAGGAAGAGAAGGCAGAACGTCTTCAGAGAGAAAAAGAAGAGAAAGCAGAAAATGCACGACAGGAAGAATTACGTCTTCAAAGAGAGAAAGAAGAATTGCAAAGGCAGCAATTTGAAATTCAATTAGAGCAATTGAGAAAAGATAGAGAAGATGCTGAAAGGAGAAGATTAGAGCAGATGATTGAATTTGAAAGGGCGCGGAAAAGTGACGAAGAGATACGTCAGCAACAGATTGAAGAGAAGAGACTACGTGAAGAAGAAAAGGAAAAAGTGCGAATTTCAGAGTTGGAGCGAGCAGAACAGGTTAGACAAGAAGAACTGAAATTACAGAAAGAAAGCATGGAGAAGGCGGAAGAGGAAAGACAAGAACGTTTAAAGTTGGAACAACAAAAAATAGCATTAAAAGAAGCACAACTCAAAGAGGAGAAGCGAAATAGAGAAGCTCAAGAGCAAAGAAGAGAAGAAGAACGAGAAGAACAGAAAAGGAAACAGGAAGAAAGTGAAACGATGGTTTCGAAAATAAAGAAAATTGGTGATGCCATGAAACACGTGTTACCTAAAATGCCAAACGATATGATGGAGGTGCCATTATATTTCGAAACGGTTGAGAATGCGTTTCGTAGTTTCAACGTGCAAGAACAATTCTGGGTGAAGTTACTATTGCCATTGATGACTCCGAAAGCTAGAACTGTTCTAAACAGATTGTCATTCGATGATTTAGACGATTATCAAGTCGTGAAACAGCACTTGTTAAAAGAATTCAAGTTGACACCGAGAGAGTACAGATCGAAGTTTATTGATGCGAAGAAGACAGCTGAAGAAACGTATACAATGTTTACAGCTAGGCTGAAGAACTTGCTGAACTATTATGTGAAAAGTCGCAAAGTGGAAAAGAATTTTGAGAAGCTGTTTGATTTATTAGTGGCGGATAAGTTGAAAGAATCACTACCACCAGGTCCACTACAGTTTGTATTGTCGAAGGAAGGAACTGATTGTTACGAAGCTAGTGTTGTGGCAGACCTAGCAGACATTCATGTTAATAATCGAATTGGTTTGGCAATTCCGAATAAGACAAGTTTTGATTTTGTACCCAATGTAAAAAGAAATCAACAGTTCACTCCAAATTTTGGTTTTCATTGGAAGAGCAATCAAGAAACAGGAAATCAGTTCAGAGGTGCAGAAGTGAAACCAAATTCTCCGGTTGTTCATGAGAATAGAGAGTCGATGATGACCAGACAACGTCAGGTATATAACAAATCACCACCAAGGTTTGTCGCGAGAGAAGGCAATGCATCGTTTACTCCATATAAGAGAAAAGAAAGCATCGAACAACGAGGTGCAGTGGTGAAACGTTGTCATAACTGTGGATCAGACAGGCATTTGATGAAATTCTGTCCAGTTCCTGTTACAACCTCAAATTATGGAAAACAAGAACATTCGAGGGTGAATCGAATTCAAGTGGTTGATAATTCTGAAAGTCAAGCCACAGAACATCAGAACAATGAAACTGAAGTAAAGTCAGTGATGAAATGTCACCTTTCACCTGATATTCAGAAAGAAATTCTATTGCACAATGGAATGCAGAAAGAAATGGCTGGAAGAGATGAAAGTACAACATTGAAGAAAGTGGTATTGCAGTACGTCGAGGTAGAAATTCGTGGAACAGCAGGAAAAGAACCAATAAAAGTAAAAGCACTGATTGATTCTGGAGCAGAGGTTCCGGTGATTAGTGAAGAATTACTGGAAGGCATGAAGGTGGAGCAGATTGGAAAAGTGAACTTACAATGCGTGGCAGGAGATGCCATTCCTGCAAAGTTGGTGAAAGTTGATGTAAGGCTGTGTTGTAACGATGTGGAAGAAGAGGTAATTCCGCATAAAGTCAAATGTTCACTTACACCTTATGTGACATTGATGTGTGCTAGTATTGCAAAAATGGGAAGCACAGAAAGATTCTTGTTGCATCCAGAAATCATTGCAGAACTTAAAGCCGTGCCACAAGTGAAAATGATACAAGGAGATGTGCAAGCGAATGTAACGACGAGATTGCAGAGTCAGCGAAAGAAAGTGGTAGATGTCGAAGAGGAAAGTGAAACTGAAAGTTCAAGTGAAGAGGAAAACGAAAGTGATGATCAACAAAGTTTAATACAAGACGGTATAACAGCAGAAATGAGTGAACAAGAGATGGCTGCATGCAAGAATGGTAATCTAAATGAAACGAAAGAGGATAATGAATGTGATGTGGAGATAGCAGATTTGTTTCAAGAAAATGAGAAAGATGAAGAACAACAGATGCAGATTGCAGACGCAAAGAAATTCGAAGAACAGCAGAGACAAGATGAATCATTGAAAGCATGGTGGAATTTAGCGCCAGATAAAGAATCTGAATTCTGCGTGGTAAATGGCTTACTGTACAAGAGATATCGAATATTAGAGCAAACGATATATCAATTGGTGTTACCAAAAGAGCGACGAATGAAAGTGATGGAGTTGGCTCACGAATCAGTATTTGGAGGACATCTTGGAGAAGAGAAAACTAGAGAACGAATAAAGTTGTCTTTTACGTGGCCAAAGATGAGAAGAGATATAGTGAAATTTTGCAAATCATGTGAGAAATGTCAGTTAAAGGCAAGAAGTTTGGTGATGGACAGGGTTCCTATCACTCCAATTCCAAGAGAAGATGTGGCGTTTAGAAGAATTACGGTGGATTGTGTAGGACCAATCGAGCCAGCATCTGCTGCAGGTCACAAGTACTGTTTATGTATTGTCGATTCTTGCACAAGATGGCCTACAGTGTTTCTGTTGAAATCATTAACTGCGAAGGCTGTATGTGATGCTTTGATGGAGTTGTTCATGAACGTTGGTGTACCTTCTGTGATCACAAGTGACCAAGGAACAAATTTTACTGCGAGTCTGACAAGAGAATTTCTGAATTTAATGGGGTGTAGTCCAAGATTTGATACGCCAGGTCATCCAGAGGCAGCTGGATTAGTAGAAAGATGGAATCAAACATTCAAGAAAATGATCCATCATGTAATTGTTGACAATCCAAGGCAATGGCATAAAGTAATTCCGTTTACAGTGTGGGCATTACGAGAAGTACCGAATGCAACTACTGGAATTGCTCCTTATATGTTGGTGTATGGAAAGATTCCGCGTGGACCACTGGCAATTCTAAAAGAAAGTTGGACAAGAGAAATTAATTTACCACCTCATATTGGAATCCAACCAGAAAAGTACTTGAAAGACATGAAAGCAAATATGGAAAAAGCATTACTGTTTGCAGAATCATATTCACGAGAGAAGCAATTACAGTATACGAATCAATACAACAAAAGAGCGAAACATAAAGAATTTGAACCGGGTGAAAAAGTTATTGTGTTATATCCGACTTCAACGAATAAACTGATTTCACGATGGCATGGTCCATGTACTGTCATACAACGAAGGTCAAAGTACTCTTATTTGATTGACATGGGTGACGATTGTCGGAAGATAATTCACGCAAATAAAATCAGAAAGTACATTACAAGAGCAATGAGTTGTGGACTAATCGTTGAAGAAGATGAAGACTTTGGTTCAGTGGTTGAGTTGTTGACGAAGAATGACTTGCAAGATGAAAAGAATTCACTGAATCTTGATCCTGATCAGATTAACCATTTAACATTGACTCAACAAAAACAATTGCTGGAAGTACTGAACAAATATTCTGATCGATTTTCTGAAAAGCCTGGACTATGTACATTGGTTGAACATGAAATTGAACTGAAACCGGAATTTCGTGAAAAAGAATTTATGGCTTACCGTATTCCACTCATCTATCGAGCAGAAGTTGAACGACAAATTAAAGAAATGCTTCAAGCCAACATTATAAAACCATCTTCGAGCAGAATGGCAAGTCCGTTGGTAATTGTTAAAAAGAAAGACGGTTCTCTGAGACTTGCCTGCGACTACAGATACATTAACTCGTTCACTGTGGATTGTAAATATCCGATGCCGATTGTAAAAGACGTGTTGCACAAAGTTGGAAAATCAAATGTGATCTCGATTTTTGATTGTCGAAGTGCTTACTGGACTTGTCCTGTTAAGCAAACTGATCAATGGAAAACTGCTTTTGTTACTCACAATGGACTGTACGAGTTTACTCGTGTTCCTTTCGGAATGATCAACTCAGGAAGAACATTTGTTAAAGCAATTAACATGGTTTTACAGCCTATAAATGAATTTGCTGAGCCCTATGTAGATGACATTGCTGTGCATTCAGATGACTGGAAGATTCATTTACAGCATTTAGATGCATATTTAATGCAAATGAGACTGCATAACATTACTCTGAACTTAAAGAAATGTATCTTTGGTAAGAGTGAGGTAAAGTTCATCGGTCATGTGGTTGGTTCTGGAACGATTCAAATGAATCCAGATAGAATTGAAAGTTTAATTAATTTGAAAACCCCAGAAACGAAGAAACAAGTTAAGCAATTGCTGGGATTTTTTGGTTACTATCGACAGTTTATCAAAGATTTTGCACAGATTGCGAAGCCTCTATCTGATTTGACAAGCAAACATGTTCCAGATAAGATTGATTGGACTGATAGACATCAACAGGCATTTAATTTACTTAAAGATGCTGTACGCTCTAAAGTTGTTTTATATGTTTTTGATGTTGGAAAACCTTTTAATTTGTACTGCGATAGTAGTGATTTTGCAGTAGGAGCTGTTTTAACGCAGATGGATGATAAGGGAATAGAACGCCCTGTGTCATTTATAAGTCAGAAGTTGACTGACACCCAGAAGAGATGGGCAACTGTAGAGAAAGAAGCCTATGCTATTGTTTGGGCTCTAAATAAGTTAAAAGAGATAATCATTGGATCTAAAGTTCACATCTTTACAGATCACAATCCTTTAACTTATCTGACTGAATCTATGTCTAAGTCTGCTAAACTGGTGCGTTGGGCTTTAGCACTGCAAACTTTTGATGTAGAAGTTAATTATAAGAAAGGACGATTAAATGTTGTAGCAGATTGTTTATCTAGATTATAAGATTGTTTATTTTACTGTATTATATAGTATTAAGTTTATTGCATAATTTAGTACATGATGATTTCGCAAATTTTTAAGTTTAATTTGCTCAATCCAAAGAAAGGGAAGGAGGTAATGTGAACTAATGTTTTGCATATATAATGAGCACAGGTGTTCTTTAGGTTGATATATATATATATAATGTGTATCGATTGTTAAGCGTTTTAGTCTTAGGCCTTAGTTGCGCTGTCGGCTCGTGGGCGCTTGGCCTAAAGTAGCCTAAACATTGGCTGACGATAGATTCTTTTACACGTGCAGTTAGCGCGCCAAACTTAGAAACTGCTGATGACAGTGAATTTGAACAATACAGTGTAGTAGTTGGTTTAATGCAGTAGAGAGCTGTATGTTAGAAGTTACCGTTGAGTGGTAATTGATAAGAACTTTGATATTAAGTGTACGTTTGAAATAACTGTGTTTGAAGAAAGGAGAAACATTCAAAGAACTGTGTCAATTTAATTCTTAAACAGTTAGAAGACGTTGAGCAATTTATATGTAGAGATAAGGAAAGTTCTTGAGGTAGGTCACAACTAAGAAAGAAAAGAGTTGGTGTGTGCTTTAAGATTGTAAGAGGGGTGTAAGGATAGAATAATGTTGACAATTATGTTGCCATGCAACATAGGCCTAACGCAGAGTAGTTTATTCAATTAAACGGGTGGCCCGTGTCAATTCAGCAGGTTGTCATCTTTGCTGATTTTATGAAAGTAATTTGTAATTTACACTTAATTCAATTACAAATTACATGCAATATTGTAATTGAAATGCAATTACAATTACTTGACTTAAAATGTAATTCAATTACAATTACGGAACTTGTAATTCAATTACGTAATTCAATTACATGTAGGCCTATTTCAATTACTGAACAACACTGAAAGTAGCTCACTTTTGCCGACGTCGTTTATGGAAGGCCAATTGCATTATTTAGTCAATATGAAACGAAGTTTCTGTTCGATGTTTGTTCATTAGGTTCGTGAGACGACAAGAATCTGCTCCCTGCTACTTCTGTTGGATCTAATCTGGAAGACAGATGGAACGGTCGGAATTCAGCAGCGGCGCCAAAGCAACCACAAATCTGATCAACTCTTCAAAATGATCGACCAGCGCGCCAACGAGGCCACAGCGCCTTCCAGCGAATGTCTTCCAGTGCCACACGAAGTTCTCTGGCGGAAGCTCGCTTCAGACCAATCGTCATTCACCAGAGGTCGCACTTCGCTAACTCCGCCCGTTGTGACGAAAGGTCGTCTGCGCCAGAAAAAACAGCGGGACGAGAAAAACGAAACGCAGAAAGGGAACGCCGCGTTGGGGCGCCGCAGGAAGTCCAACAAACACGTCGTCCGGGACGCCGACTCCAAGTCTTACCAATGCAAGTTTCAAATGCGTTGGAAGCGCATGCCTGACGGCGTCTTTCCGCCATTCATAGAAAGCGGAAGATGCTCGCGCAAGCCGTGCATGATGGGATTGTATGTGTGCGCTCCGAGGAAATACGCTATAACGGTTCTGAAGAGGGTACCGAGTAAATGTCGGCCGCTCGTAACTACGACGGCTAATCTGACGAGCGTCGAAGTGTGGCGGTTTTCGGAGCATCTTGTGACGGTTGGTTGCTCGTGCTCCAAGCGCAAAAGGCCCGGGGTTTTCCCGTCCACATTCCCTACTGATTTGTCGCAAACAACGACCTAAGTCGAATTCGAATAACTGTTTTTCTAATAGTCCCAATCACCAACGATTCACAACCGTTCGAACAAAGAATTTCGACGAATTTCATGCCTGTTGCTTAAAATCAGTGGAGCAGTTAACTCGCAATACGTCACCAAACCTAGGCTATGTGCTGGGGATCGATTCGTAAGTGGAGGAAATATATAGCCACTTTAAAAGCACAAGGCATCAGTGGCGGCGCCAGGGGGGATAAGGGGGCTTAGCCCCCCTAACTGCGGCTCCGCTCAAAAAAAAGTGGGAAATAGCTGCAAATCATAGGGAGGAGGGGACAAAAGGGAAGGGCTTGGAGCTTTAGCCCCCAACCTGAAATCCTGGCGCCTCCACTGCAAGGCATTAGTTGACCGTTTGAACTCGCCTGAAAGTAAAGCTGAAATATTGATGCGAGTCAAGTCGACAGTACACAGTCAACTGGATACATCATCATCATCAGCCACTTCTCATAAACGTGGTGTCACGGCCAGTCACTTGAATCGGTCAAATGATGCACCTTTATATCACAGCATCGCTCGATTCATTCGACTGCAAAATGCCAGTCCCACTTTACAATATTTGCATGTAGTACAGGACACGTCAACCGCAAGAAGTGTGAAGACAACCCGAGGTCCCTTCAAATTGTACATGTACAATCACTCTCAAGTTAATTTAAACTAATCTTGCGAAAGAATGGGGATTTAAACTTTTAATCCAGTGTTATTGCTGGACATCATGTGGCATCTTGATACTCTCAAGAAATTGAGTAAATCCAATAGCACTGATTTGTGTTCAACATTGAGAAGAACATATTAGGATAATTAGCCTATTAGGCTATATGCTCTATCCCTTTTCTGCTCTCACTTATACTCTATAGACGTACAGGAAGGATTCGAAAAGCATCTGCAGTGCCTTTGAAGCACCTCACAAGTGGTTTTTGATAGGTTATGCCTAATATTCTGCTAGAACATCTTATAAAAGATAGCCTAAATTATAATTTCATACAAATGACAAATTCATCAGTGTATTGATGAAGCTCATGTAGTCGAAGGTCCTCATCGCAGTTAGATGGGCGCTACTTGACTTTTTATGGAGGCTACCATAAACCTTTAAACAGAATAAGAATTCCTGAAGTTATTGTCAAAATCTGAAGTCCTTTAAAGCTATTATAGCAGAGTACTAGGCATTTAGTGTGCCACATCGTGCTCATTCAGTTGTGGATTCAGTACAAGTTACGGTTCAAATACTATAGTATACAACATGCTATATTTTGCACTCCTGAGTAGATAATCTTGAAAGGGTGCTATATAAAATGAATGAATGAATGAATATTTTAACATGCAATTGGTCATGCGCATTTGATTGCTTTAGTCAGCTGTGCCAAAAGATTGAACGTTTTTATTCTATTATCATAACTTACAATGCACTCAGTACAATGTGAATGTGAATGTAAACTATATTGAACTGTCAATTGTTCAGGCAGAACATCAGTCATGAATAACAGTCAAAACTAATACTAAAATGAATTTTGTAACGTTTGCCTAAATTCTCAAAACTTAATAACCTTCCATAAGCAAAAGTGCAGTGCATTCTCCACACAGAAGTTCAAAAACATGCAAGAAAAGTTTCAAGGATGTTCCATCCAGAAGACCATTTAGAATTCCTTGAATTCTTTAGCAAACTTGTTGGTTGCAGCGATCTTAACTACAACTTCTTTGTTTTTGTTGAAATTGCTAGGATCTCCAGGATCTTTAACTATGGGAATGTATGGTGGATGTATCTAGAGAACAAATTCAAATGGTATAAAGCATCACAATTTCAGATCAAAGTGCAACCAATGCATTTATGGTACTAATCTAGTTAAGTTGGTTTTGCCGACACATAAAGCACAGATAATAATTTTGTGAAACTGCAAATCTTCTTTGCACAATTCACCTTCTTGGCTAGTAGTCTTGTAAATTGGGATTACTTAGCTTCTGTGTTTGGTCAGAAGTGTGCTCACAACTTAAACAATGTTACAGTCACTGCATATTTAGCATTTGCCTTTGAAAACGGAGAGCACAGGTCTGAGCGGTGACTTCTCTGAAACAATCGGTTTACAGGACATTGCAAAGATTGTGAAAGGCCATGGCCATTTCCAACATTTGAGGTATCTGGACCCTGTTTGAGCTGAAATTTAGAAAAACCTACATAAAAGTAAAAACATCAAGGACAATAAAACTGCTGTCCATGCTAAATGAACCTTCTGACCCACCATCTGATAAGGCCTGTTGGTGCATGTGGGCCAGGCAGCTTGATCAGTGCTTAATGCATACCTTTTAAGGTTATTGACTGACATTTCACTGTAATCGCTGTGTTTATTAAGTAACAAAATAATAATAACTGAAATCATCTTGAAATTCAACTAGTTATTACAATCTATAGAATTTTGATGCTAGAGGCAATGTAGTAGCGGATAAACTAATAAAAACAATTAGAAAACTTTCAATCTCTTAAGTTTTGTGTTGTCTATACAGTACAGCAATCATGAAACTGTTAACTAAACACCTATTATTTCTCTAAACTCTATGACATTGTACCTCACTGCAGTGTGCCAATCAGGGCTGTCTTTCTCAATAAACGAATATAATTAACTATGTAAAAAATCAGAACTGTAACATTAGAATACGCGTATACTTACTTTTCTCTCATACACCGCTACCCAGTTCACTTCCCTGAACCATGGATGATCTTTGATGTCATTAACACCATTTTTCAAGATGCCATATCGCCGAGTGCGATCGTGCTGGATCAGATGCCTACACAGATCTTTTACGCTGCCTGACATGTGCTTTGGAAACTTGTACTGTGAATAAAAACAACAGGCTGAGCAAAAACTACCTTGCAATGTTCCACCTCAAAATGACTCTTCATCATGATGAGTCAAGGAGCCAAACATTATTAATTTGTAAGCATCTTTCTGGATTATTGTAATGTGCTTCAGCCAAGATCTCCTTTCACCTCTAGGGTAATATTTATACAGATTTTGTATATTTAATATTTGAAAATATGTAATTAATTACCTATTATTGTATCTTATTTCATAAAATGTATTTCATTGCATTCATAAACAATTTACTGGGTACAACTCTCCTAGATGGTCTACTTTTTACTTCTATCAATCTAGAATGAAAATGAAACTATCCAGACGTTTTGTTTTCACAAACGAAACCTAATGAATTTTATAAGCTCTTGTTCTGTTGTTCTTCAAAGTAAATTTAACCGTTTTCTATTAATTTCATGGATTGACTTGCCCAATTTTGGCTTACTTGCATGACATGCAGTTGTATTTACCCGTGACTGTGATTACTAGCCCTGTACGCTCCCGTACATCGATGCGGGCACACCGTGCCCTCTCATGTATTGGACCTTCACACTGGAACAGCCTTCCATTAACAATTCGAAACATTGCACCGCATACAGCTCAGGAAACATTTTCGAAACTTCTTAAGTCGCATCTGTTTAGATCTGTTGGGTAGCTACGTGAGTTTCAGGTAAGGCGCTATATAAATGGCCATATAAATACATACATACATACATTACATGGTTTGCATACCATTACAGTATAGCTACAGAAATTGTAATATTTACCAACCACTGAGTACTAATCAATCAATTTCCTAGCTAACGAACCTTGCCCTCCATGATCTTCTCGTAGATTGTCATGTGCTGGCCACCCTCGAAAGGTGGATAACCAGTTGTCATCTCAAATATCAGGATTCCCACAGTCCACCAGTCAACTGAAGTTGAGTAGCCCTGTACACAAAAGCAGAACATCATTTTCACTAATAAATGAAAGAAAAGTTGGCGCCTCTGATTGGTGAGCACTGCGAGAGGCGCTTTATAAATATAGATAGGCATACAATACAATATCCGAAGTACAGTCAGCCAAAAGCAGAATAATGGCCATTGAAAAAATCTGACGGCACGAATGGCCAGAATTGTCGGATTAGCATAATTACACAATTTCAAATCAATTACAAAGCATAGTAAAGTTTCGCGCTTCCAAGAACTACATTTTATATCAAGACCCAAAATCAACCTGTTCACATTGCTACTGTTTGCCAACGAATTGGTATGAAGCACTTGAAAGGAAACAATATACTTACATATTATAGTAAAACTTAAAGAACTTTGCTCAGGTTAAGAAACTCACACAGAGTAACAACGCAAATTTGAGGAGAGGAAACGCACATACGAGTCCTTTCCCTTAAAGCAATAGATCTTTCCATACAGCAGTGTCTATGAGTTCTCATTGAACTTGCATCCTCTTTAAAACAGGTTATAATATACAGAAAATGGGAGAGGACACGGCAAGAGCCACTTCTAAAAATTGTACCGGTACCATTACAAACAAACTGATCAACTAGACTGAAACTATTCATAAGTGCCGTCTTTGAGGTTTAAAGATTTTAGGTTGAAATGGAGATACATTCACAATCCAAACAAAAGGCATATTGTAGTAACATCCTACCAACTCTGCAACTAACATGCTGACCCACAGATGGAGCACTAAATTGACCCAAATGACTTGGTACTCCCAGCATGGTCACCAATCAATGTACCTCAAATAATTAAGGTTGTTTAGCCTAACCGTGCCTTATATACAGTGTTCAAAAGCCACTTTCTCTGCCTGCAGGCTGCTTGTGTAAACTTTGAAACAACTCTGATAATTCTCTGCTGAAGAGACGCTATATAAATGATTACAATTACAATTCCAAATTTACATGAACATGTTAAGTATTTCGATCAGAAATCTTGGACTGCAAAACACTATAAAATCTAGAAATGGTACAAGAAAACAATCTTCTTTCATGGCAAAGAAATATTACCTTATTCTGAATGATTTCTGGAGCAATATACTCAGGTGTTCCGCACATAGTGTACGTTCGAGTTGTTACCCGTTTTGCAAAACCCATATCCGTTATCTGGAAACACAAGCCATTAACTAAAGTCCCTAATACCACAAAACACAGCTACTCACAGAAATATAAGGGGCTAAAAAAATGGCAGAAGTACGGGTTGCAGTTTAGCCAAGACCCAAACGATTCCCCAGTTCCATCTTGGTCTAGAGAACGTCTCAGAGGATGATACAGCTGGTCCAGTGTCTCAGAAATTCCTTAAAAGAAGTTTATGCAAATACACAGATATGCGCATACAGCAGAGCGGTATGCCTACACCCTAATTAACTATAGAGTAAAGACGACCCATGACAATAATGAGTGGCCTCAGCCCCACTTGTTGGAGGAAAGGATATGTTCTACTGGTTTGAACTTTGAACCCTCACTTTCTTGACCTTTCCTCAAAGACTAGCTCTAACAGAATTCAATATAAGTAAACTCCTTAACCAGCATTTCGTCAGGTGAACAGCTCTTTACTTCATCTCGCAGGCTTGCAACTTGTTACTTTGAAGCAATTAGGCCACAAGTACTTTTCAGTCTTCATTACTTTCTATAGTGAATTACAGTTGTGATTGCCCCTGGCGATTTCTGACAGAGTAATAATTTTTAAGAAAGCAATTAATAATTATAAGCAAAAATCATCAGTTTGATACCTTGATATATCCGCGATGGTCGAGAATTATGTTTTCAGGTTTCAGATCTCTGTACAGGACATGCATTCCGTGCAAGTATTCAAAGCCCAGGACTACCTGGGCTGCATACAGCTTAGCCTGTGGTTCACTGAACAAAGAAAGCAGACAAAGACCAAATGCGTGACAACAACATCAGTTGGCTCTACATTTGCAACATCACGTGGGAGAAGCCTTAAATTGTCTAAGTTGAATCAAACGAGAAATCTCAACTCAAGATCATAAAAACAATAATGACCACTCACAAATATAGTAGCAATTAAAAGGTGCTACAGAAATATCCAATTGCACACATATATACAAATGGACTTCCAATGGTAATGATGACAGTAAACCAAAATGTTTAAAAAAGTAATTAATTCATTTCTCATTTTCAGCATGCAGTTGCATTTGAGCAGGGTGACTAAAGTCACTAAACAGATGGTGGAAATACATCGAGTTAGTACAGGCAATGTTCAGGCTAGACCTGAGACGAAAATGAAGGATACGACATGTGGCAATTCATGAGAAAGATATCAGTTAACTAGTGTAGAGGTAAATTAATGGTCATAAAATAATATGACTCGACACACGGCAAACTCAGCCTGGAGTGTTAATATTTCACATAGAGCAGAATATTAACACCAGAGGTAAGAATTTCCACACCCTCAGGCTTTCCTCTTTTGGAAGCATTTAAAACAGTAATACTGCCCTATGAATAAGCTGGTCTGACATGGCTTTTCTGTGGCACTGAGAATTTATGAGATTAACATTACATGACACTACATTACATGTATTTACACATGTTTAACACAGCAGAACTACATCAACTGAAACTAATATATAATACAGGGCTAAATGATCAGCAACAATGCAGTTTTTTGTATCTAAAGTAACACTCGAGATAGTTTTATTCAATCAAGGTAGCTTGAAAGGCTTTTAATTTACAAGAGTCTTGATCAAACGTCTGAAGCAGATTGGCGGACAACAGAACACAGCTCAAAGACGGTTCTGTAATCCAATAGTCCTAACTCACCACTCTGATATTATAATCAACCAATCTTAACAATTCAGCATCTCGACAGAAGTCAAACAGAGGTAAATAAAATTTCTGAAAAAGTAATTTTTACGTGAATCTATTGACTTTTCTCAAGTAGGTGAACATCTCTCCTCCAGAAAGAAATTCAAGGACAATGTAGATATTTGAATTGTCCTTAGGAATAAAAACAATACAGTTAGTGTAATTTTTATTACTCCCTTTATAATATTTTACAATTAGTCTGACTGTCATGCCTATATATAGCAGATATAGCAGTAATTTATGAAATAATTTCAAAGACCTTGACAACCAGCAATCAATAAGTTTAGTAGCCAGGATGAGTCAACAACAGATCCAGGAGAACCCAGCAACTCGAACAATTATTTATATCACAATTAGCTTGGTGATGTTTCTGCTCATGTACTGAGCATATTAACTAAGTACCTTGATGGATATCAACTTCAGCACCTTGAAGGAATCTCTCTTTAGAGGTGCTTTACAAGTGTGATCACATTACTACAATCATAAGTGAGTAAGCAAGTAACTGAGACATACTACAGAAACATAATATTTTTGGAGTAACTGTTTAGGCCCTTTTCAGTGGAGTTGACATTCACCAGAGACTCTGTACTATATGCTTTTCATGTAAAAATATTATTTGAAAGAATAACTTTTTACTTTCAACTAAGTAAAAATAATTGTCATGCAGTATATTTTAGTAGATTATTTGAAAAACAATTCTTTACTTTCACTTACATACTTCTTGGCCCAGAACTTTTAAAAACAATTGCATTTCCACTAATCTTTAAAGTAGCAACAGTGAAGTCGTTGATACGAAAGATTAAATGTCTGAATAAGATATTAAATGTGCTTCATAACAGTACCTTGAAAGTGATATTAAATTTGCTGCATAACAGTACCTTGAAAGTGAAGTCCAGCTTAACAAGGAATGGAAAATCGATAGCCTGAAGAACTCGCTTTTCGTTGAGGGTGTGTTCAATTTGTCTTAGTTTCATGATCTTTTGTCAACAAATAAACAAATCTGCGAGTCTAAGTGAAAAGAAAGAACTGCTGAATGATGATTGAAATTAAGTTATGCTCCAATGAGATGCTCTTCTACAAAATGTTTAAGGTGGTGTGGGGTGGAAGATTACCCAAAAGTGCTTGAATTTTGCATCTAGTAGGGATCAAATTTCAGGCACTGAATGAAATATGGGGCCGTCCATAAATGACGTCACGCAATTTGGCCGATTTTGAACCTCCCCTCCCCCTCGTCACACTTCGTCACAAAAAGTAACACCCCCTTAAAAATGACGTCACAAAGCTCTGACCCCTCAAAACCAAATTTCCATGGCGAAGCAAAATGCTCCTTCATGGAACAAATAGGGAGAGCATGCATATTTTAAAATCTAACGGTGACCAAATATTGAAATAATTAGAAAATGATTAATAATGGTGCCTGTATACATTAAAACAATAAAAAATAATGAAAATTTAATACTCAAAATTAGTGATGTTATTATTAAAATTAAATTGTTGTTATTTACTTATTTGTTAAATTTAAGTACTTAGACCTGATGTGACGTCACATTTCTCCAAACCCCCACCCCCATGTCACACATCGTCACAAATTTCCGACCCCCGAACCCCCCAAGTGCGTGACGTCATTTATGGACGGCCCCTATCCTCGAGTCATATAAATCAAAGGGAACGGGTTTTTGGCTATTGAATCAATTGCTGTTGTACTGATTGCATTTCCGCTGAAAATCCTTAAACCTAAGGTCTGCAAATTGTGCGCGAAGGACTTGCTCACGGTTCCTACACAGTAACCCCCCCGGACGAGGATCGAACCCGTAGACCTACTCGCCGCATTACAGGCCAACCGCTCTTACCAATCGGCCACCGTGCCACAGTACACGCCTCACCGTACCAATGTCGCTTCACTAAGCACCACTCCACAGAAACTCTGTTTGACCCTCTGTACAATAAACTGGTATCTGCTGTCAGCTAAAAACAAGTCTTCTGCCTCTGTCTCCTCAACATCTCAACCTAGGGACCTGCGAATTACAAATTTTCGGTCGAATAGATTCTCGATTTGAATCAGGATGAGTTCGAATTCGAATCGAACCTGAACTATAATCAGTGGGCAGACCTAACAGTTTGATATTTATGTAGTGTGTACTCTGTAGCACAGGTGTACCGCAGTAACACGGTTATCAATTATATCAACACAGGCCTAATAACTTTTCTGCAGTTTAAAATCAATTAAACTAAAAATAAAGTTAATTAATTGAATAAAAATAACACAAATAATTTTTTTTAAATTTAAACTAAGGTCCAATCATTATTCGAATCATGACGTCACTTTTGAATCGAATCCGATTCGTTTTCGAATCAAATATTAAAGTGTCGCAGGTCCCTATCTCCACCGCATTCGACACCATTCATCAAAACCTCCTTCTTCATAGACTACCTTCTTGATTTGGTGTCTCTGCAATCTTCTATAGTCTGGTTCCAGTATTACTTGTCTTTCTGATCATTCTCTCTTAAAGTCTCCAGCCACTGCTTGCAGCCCCTCCCATTCCCATATTCTTGGGTGTCCCTCAAGGCTCCGTCCTGGATCAGAACCTCTGCATCCTGTATACCACACCATTAAGCCATCTCATTGACTACTCCTCTGTTGACCACCATCTCTACACATACAAACACCCAACTCTACATATGCTCGACTTTAATAAACTGCCTCCGCCATTGCTACCTCCATTCTCCACTGAAACATTGATTACTGCAATTCCATCTTCCTGAACCTTGAATCCATCCATCCTTCTCTTCAAGCAATTTTTCCAACCACCCTCGCACAATTACTGAACTTGAGTAAGCTAATCTCTCAATGGATGCCATCCAACCTCCTTTGCCATTACCCTTCCCAAACAGAATTCATCATCATTCATCCCCAAACTTTTCAGTGTCACAGACCGGCAGGAATTAACTTTTTAGTGTCACAGACCGGCAGGAATTTTCCCACTGCAGGAGGGCCGGTGACAAATTTATTAATTATTCCTCTTTATCTTTTTGATTACCTAAATTCCTCAAAATGTATTAAAATTGATTTCAATACATGTTTACTCAATTTTGTGACTCTATTACCCTTTAAATGCTAGCCTATTAAGTGTTTGTTGTTCTGTCTTTTAAAAATGTGCTAGCGCTGCCAATTCCTGATTCCGATTTCCGAGACAATTTGACCAGTTTCTTGGCTCATTTTGCAGACTGGCAACTGAGGGCTCGCGGACCAACACCGGTCGGTGGACCACCACTTTGCGAAACACTGTCCTACACCTTCCTGATCAAACCATGAAAATCCCTGAAACTTCCACACACCTATCGACTTCCATACTGCCTCCAGCATTGCTGCCTCCATTGTCCAATCAAAGATCAATTACTGCAATTCCATCTTCCTCAACTTTGAATCCCTCAAATTAAGCGTCTGTAACTTATCCAAAACTCACTAGCCCAAGCTGTCACTACAATGCCCAAACATCACCCTGTCACTCCCATCGTGAAATCACTCCATTGGCTAAAATCCCATAGCGAATCAACTTTAAAGTCCTATATATAACTAAGTACTAGCCTACAACTCCTTCAATAATCCCAGCCCAAATAGCTTCACCATCCAGCCAACCCGCTCCACCTGATCCTCCTGCTATCTCATGATCTCATCTGCTATTCTCATCCTCATGAATCCCACAGATTCTCAGTACTTCCATCATCACTGCCACTCGTCCTTCATCATTCGCCTCAGGCTCCTCTGTCTATCACCCCCCCAGGCTTTCCACTCAAAACTAGTCTCACCTTTCCAAGAATTCCTACTGTGACACATCTGATCCTCCGCGTTCCAATTTATCTCAACCTAAACGACACCCGCCTTAGCAGCTGTTCTGCCTCCTCTCTTGATCTGGACCCCTGAAAATTGCAGTCGGACCTCATTTTGAATGCCCTTTGGAAACCCCTCTGACTTGACACAGCTCTCGTGAATAAGCTGGTGCATTGCACTTAGCTTTCGTGGGACTATAAATTTCAAGTTGCTATTACGATCACGTTCAGTGGGGAATAGAGTTGAAACGGATCTCTAATAAATGACTGAATACTGGTACCTTACCATACCTAACAGCCAGAGACATCAGTTTCTATCGGATGATTAAACCTTCAGCTATGAATTGGTCACACAGTGTGAGAAATTAGAATTTCACTATATACGCTAGAATACAAATGCTCAGACACATAGATACACACAACAATTAATCAAAAACTATGTAACATTATAACATGGCAAACAGCCAATGTCAGCAGTGAACTAAAATTGAGACAGACTAGTTAATGTCCTGTATGATTGCTATTTATACTCTCAATCCAGGAAATCATAATAGAAAAATGATGAGAAAGCACTCATATACTGAATGGCTAAAATCCTTTTTTGAAACAATTTGAGATTAAAATCCATACTTATCGAATAGTTAAAGTTAAGTATCCTCTAAAGATCATATGAACCAGATACAGACAAATTACTATTATAAAGTAATAAGTTAGTCAATATAAAATTGGCTTCATCACCTGCGCTCAATCATATATTCACCATGGGAAAGCGAAGAAATTATGTTCAGAAAAATCCAACTCAGAAGAGTTGGATTCAAACAGACTCATATCCTATACCTTTTCCTTCTCCATCATTTTCATGGCATAGTAGTTCTTGGTACCTTTGACCTGGACTAGAAAGACCGTTCCAAAAGCACCACTGCCAAGTGTACGAACACGCTTAAAGTCTTCAAATCTGGCATTATTCTAAAATAAATGTAACCAAGCCAACGTGTCTTTCAAGGGTATACATTAAAATCCGCGCAATTGAAATCCGCGGAATTAAAATTCCGCGCAATTAAAATCCGCGCATTTAAAATGGATCCGCGAGTAGTCTTTTCCGCGCATATTCATATCCGTTTATTTATAAATTAAATCTTATAGATGTTTATAAAGTAACTCCTGTAGATGTTTAAAACTTTTAATACGTTCTAAAACGAAAAGTTCATAATGTTCTGGCTAAGTTCTAAAACGTTCTAAAACGAAAAATTCATAATGTTCTGGCTATTTTTCGAAAACGAATAGGGGCATATCAGTTCATAATGTTCTGGGCCTCTGGCTATTTTCGAAAACGAAAAAGGGCCTATCGAGAACTACACTTGTAGCTGTAAATTATGAGCAATCCCTCGAAGATAATTATTGCAACACCGGACGGTGCGCGTAATCTCCGACGATGGCTTTTATACGGGCGGCGGTGTCTTTGTAGATATATACGTCGGCCCTGAGGAGGTTGCTGGCCAGCGATGTACTGCTCAATTTTTAAGTCGTTAACGCTCTGTTCTTTCTGCAGAGCCTCAATAAATTTCCAGATGGATGGATGATTGGCACCAAGTATATAGTTCACTAAAACCTCTGTGCCACCCTTCGACAGCATTGTTTGTCCTTGGTAGATCCTGGAGGACAGCATCATGACAGTTCCACAAGGAATGACTGAATAACGGTTCACCCTACCTCCACGTCTTGTAGACCTTCCAATCCACGTATCTTCGAAGATACGTATAAGTTCAAAGGGAACGGCGAAAACGTTTTAAGATAAGAAACTTCAAATAATTCGGTTCACTTGAAGTGCGCATGTTTGTTTTAGTGTTATACTTTGGCGTAGAATCGCGCGGATATGATCATGCGCGGATGGTTGGTTGATAACATTTATTTAACGACGCCGTCATAACGACGATGATTGGCGTATCGCGGATGCGATCGGAGCGCATTTTATACTTTGGCTTAGAATCGCGCGGATATGATCATGCGCGGATGCGATCGGCTCGGATTTTAATTGCGCGGATTTTAACGTAAACCCTTTCAAGACAGCATACAGCAAGAAATGTTATAATTTTGCTGTCACCTAGTGCTACAACAGATTCAAATAGATTGAATCTTGGCTTCGTGTGAAATGCACAAGCCTCATTGACAATGTAGTCACAACCTTCTCAAAACCTAAAAGTATAAATACAAAGAAAAAAGAAAGTCTTTACTGATAGAAAAGCACTATAATTTTCAAATGTTTTAAAGCAGACCAGTTATTACACACTAACTGCCTTGAATGTTCAATACCACTTCAATTCATAGAGGTATCTTCCATCCAAAATCCTAACTGTTCTGAAACCAGAAACAGCTCACAGAAATTGTCAGCATATCATATTACATTCTTTTCGATATTCAGATCACTAAAATATTTCACAGTTCTGTTTCTCTGTTCCTCATATAGGATTACACATTTAACTGTGGGTAAAAACTAAATGCAGACTTAAAAACCATGCAAAAAATGCAAAGGTAGCAAACAATTAAACCAATAAAAATGAACAGAGCACAAGCCTGTGTTGGGTTTTTCCATTTGTAGAGAAATTCTTCCTCTGCCTTTTTTATGTACGCTTCCGCTAAAAATACATAATAAAAGACTTTCACACAAATAGACTTAACATATTTCAATCCACTGGTCTCCTACTGGTGATTGTGCAGGAAAAGCAACTCTTCCCCTTTTTGAAATTTTGACAAAGATCTCGTATTCCAACGATTATGTAAGAAATTGAGCTATATGTGCCTACTGTTCAACTGACCTACCACCTCACTGGCACAGACTACATTTGCCTTACTTCGAGGTAGCAAGACATCACTCATGTGTTTCAAAGACGGGATAACATAACTATTTTTCTTTGTAAATTTTGCACTGACGTCTTTCATTACTATAGACATCAAGGGAGAACACTTGGGGCACGGAGTATACGGTCCCCGAAATTTGAGGTCGGGATGGATCTGCTTATATTTTCCCAATATTTCAGAAATATTTAATAAATATCACTATAAATTTAAAATTTCTAGTGTTTTCCACTGTTTATCTATTTTGGTGTCTACGGGCAGCACAGCAAAACTTAACGTATAGGCCTACTGCTAGCCAGTTGCTATAGAGACTAAAATAAGCTTGTCAAAAATACAGATGATTGAACGCGTAGTTGCTGGTGTGCTTTCCATGCCCAAGGCTGGTTTCATGGTGTTTATTATGAATGTTACATTTGTTCGTCAACCAAGCTTGAGGTTTGTGTTTCCCATTCCCACAATTCCTCCAGCAAATGCGGGGGACTGACAAAACAGTTAAACTGGACTCCTGTAATAACTTGTGATCATCCGTTCATCCTATGATTTGCAATCATCCTGCGTACTTGTCAGTTTGAAACATTAAACGAAGATTATTATTATCCTATAGGCATGATGATTATGCATTCATCTCTGTATACGTTTTGTATGCATGGCCAATGACCACCTCCAGTGTCTGTCATCTGCAGTGTTCCACAAGAAAATGTTCTGGGACCAATACTGTTCCCACTCTATGTGAACCCAGTATAATCATCATCTTAGGTATGTAGACTATGTATATACTCAAACTGAACATAATTAAACATTCCTTATAGGCCTAGTTCAACCAAACAGCAAGGTCGCCTATACCACACTTAAAAGAAAAAGGTCATTATAAGAGAAAGAAGTAGAAAAATAAGAAGAGGAGCAGTCCCTTAAGCTGACATCGAAAGGCAAACATGGGTAGGAGGTTTATCGATTT
The DNA here is from genome assembly GCA_020284085.1 of Aporrectodea caliginosa. Classification (NCBI taxonomy): domain Eukaryota; kingdom Metazoa; phylum Annelida; class Clitellata; order Crassiclitellata; family Lumbricidae; genus Aporrectodea; species Aporrectodea caliginosa. The sequence continues at coordinate 124,464 of JACEVL010001140.1, forward strand.
TGCCGTCAGATCGTCCCATTGACACTGTATACAGTAAGTGTACTCATTTTTGCCGAGTTGCCTAGTGGCGACAAAGAAGCGAAAATAGTTTGACATCTTGATTCAATAATTCGATTGATTCATTCCAAATTATGCATGTAGGCTACAAGAGTTACTGACTACCACAGTACCACCACCTTCTTCTTCTTCTTCATCATCGTCCTTTTCTTTTATAACGATAGCTGGATTAAATAGTCTCAAAAGAAATGCCCGATAAATAAAGAATATTCTATTAATCTATTCTGTTCTAGAATTCATTACTGCGTAACTAAACTGTTAGCTGCGACCGCCAAGCGAAGGAAACAAAGCACTCACTACTTCCCGTGGCCAGAAATGCTTTTTCCGCTTTGTTTGGATGATTTCCCATTTAAAATAACAATACAACAGTCGACTTTCGATAAATCTGTATAATTTCTAATTAAACGTCTAATTAGGAACGTTATAACATCAAAATACGCAATTAAATTCGCAATACCACGCCATTAAACAGCGTCTGCACCACCGATATCTATATTTAGACTCGATTGCGCTAACGGGGCTGAGACATGAAGTCAACGGGCTGCCATCTTGCAACTCGTAGGCTAGTGTTGCTGACATCGATTGTTGACAGAAGATGCTTTGTTGCGTGCCTCTAAACTGTTGTAATTAAAGGAGCACCGCAGTAGTTTCATTAGTGACTAGGCCTATTTACTGATTATTTTATTGTTGAGTAAAGCGTGATTCTGATTAAAATTTAAATAAATTAAAGCGAATACACGGATCCGCATCACGCGAAATAGGCCTACTCATATCGCTGTATAGCTTACACGTCGCAGACATCGTCCCAACCATTGCATTTTTCACCTTTAAAATGTCAGTTTTCCGTAATAAGCACTATTCATCACTACCGTTCCTTAAACTTATATAGATGAACAACAAATTTTGCAATTCCAATTTGTAATAACACTTATTAGTGACACGGCCTCTGTCATCGTCGCAGGATTTTCTTTCGGTGCCTGTTTCTGATCCTGTCCATCAGTCGTCGCCGCATTCCTCCTTACCACGTCAGGGACTTCGAGTTGCCATGTGCTACGTTCGTTCAATACGGGAGAAATGTGTTGCGGTTGCTGAATCGATTCTCTCTTACGATCTGGACATTTTAGCCATAACTGAGTCATGGCACCGCACAAGGCTGCCACGGATGTCTCCGTTCTACGCTCTATCCCACCAGACTATTCAATCCTAGACCGCCCGCGGACTGACTCATCCAATGCTCCCAGCCGTGGGGCGGCATCGTTATTTACCACCTGCCGGGCTAGGCTACGTGTAAAAGTGATTGCTCTCTCCACCTCTCCGACCACTTTCGAGGCTATTGCTGCCTCCGTCTCGTCGACTCATGGTCCACACGGTGCTCGCCATCTATCGACCAGGCTCTACACCTCCTTCATCTACATTCTTCGAGGAATGTATAACTATACTTGAACAGTTGCTCTCTACAATCCCAGATAGTAACTGTTGTCCTCGGAGATCTTAACCTCCATCGAGAGGTCAACACTTCCTCCCCAGCCACCACCTTCCGCTCGATACTCGAACAGTTCGGGATGATACACGTCTCTGCTTTTAGCCTTTTACGCATCAGACGGGAGGCTGGTTGGATGTGGTCATCACTCGCGATGATGACTGTGTCGCGACAATAACGATCTGGCCTCCGGTTCTTTCCCACCATGGCCTCGTGGCACGGTGGTGGCAAGTCTACCGTTTCTTCATGAGGCGCCAATGTACGCACTGAGGCAGATCCGAGGCTGGAGATGCTTGAGACTAGACTAGATAGACAGGCGTTGGCGACGGCGTTATCCGCAGTTCCGACCTTCTCCGATCCGAGCAGCCCAAGAGATCGGTCCACTGCTGATCTCTTCGACATCCATAGCAAATCGGTCACTTATCGGTGACCGACATCATCGACCACTCGACCGCCTACTTCCGGCTCATCCAGCCAAACTTGGCTCCCATCCTCTCTCTCTCTTCGGTTTGATGTAGAATGTCACTCTCTCCGTCGCCAAGCTCGTAGTCTTGAGCGCGTCTTCCAGCGTACGCGATCTCCAGACGATCGTGCTGCCTGGATACTCTTCGTCCGTTCCATATAGCCTATCGACGCTAAAGGGAGAAAGAGGGTGATCATGAATAGCCTACTAGGAGCGTCTGATTTCTTCCAGTGCTGGCGACACTCGGCGTCTCGATCTGGACCACCTTCAAGGGCCTCCTTGGTAGGCCTCGGTCCTCCAACACGCAAACTGTCCCTTTCACGGCAGAAGCCTTCGAGGACAACAAAGTTTCTCATTTTAGGCGATCGATCGATCTCCTCTGTCGATCGCCTAGCAAAGGTCTGGTCGATCGATAAATCGATCGTGCTCGATGAGTTAGAATCCAAGAGGAACCTGGAGCAAGACCATTATTTTATTTATCTAATTTATATTACTTGTGAAAGTTCAGGCTAGGATCGATACAACGTTGCATCGACAAACAGAGGAAGGAGGCTCATCGACGGTTAATAAGTGTTACGTATACTCTAGCAGTTAATGGACAACCATAATTATAATGTGCAGCTATAGCCTACGAATAAAATAGACAAAATACGCTGTACACAAAAGATCCCGAGGTCGACCGCGCATCGATCGCCTACTCAATCTAGCGCGATCGATTTTAAAATCGCCTTTTATTTTCAAATGAGAAGCTCTGGCGGAGTACAGCGGTCCAAGATCTCCTCCATCTCTTCACAGCAAATGTAGAGTCTCCACTTGTATCTTGCTCTCTCATGAGTCATTCTTATGCTGATGACGTTCAATCTTACACTCATTGCCCAGCATCACAAGCGGTTTACCGGACTTTACCGTTTCTACAGCCCGAACCATGCATGTCTTGCGCAACTGACTCCCTTTCTGCCTGGATGTCTTCTAATCGACTGCGACTAAATTCTTTTGAAAACTCTATATATCTGGCATGGCACCCGTCAGCAACTGGACAAGCTGGACTTGGGGTCTCTTTCTGCTGAATTTCCTTTCTTAGATTTTCCACCTCTGTCCGCGACCTAGGGGTTATCCTGGACCAAGAACGGTCTTTTGCTGAGCACATTACGACCTTGACTCGCTCCGGTTACTATCACCTGCGTCAGTTTCGGGTTATTTCTCGCTCTTTCTCCCTCTTCCACCTTGGCCCATGCCTTTATTGTCAAGCGATAGGAGTCATAGGACTAGGCTACTGCTCTTCATTGTATACTGCGGACTCCCGCAGGTCCGTCTGCATCCCTTGAAGGGGGTTGTGTGGGGCCGCTGCTTGCCTGAATGGCGGGTTCCTAGGTTCGACCACATAATCTTTATGCGAGATGTCCTCCACTGGCTCCCGGTCCAGCAACGCATCCATTTTAGGGTTTCCTCTATCGCCTGGCATTGTCTCCTGGGCAGAGCACCTGTTTATCATCGAGAGCTCGAGCCTTTACCTTAAACTCGGCCTGTTCTGGTCCCCGATCTCTGCACTCGGCTTCCAAAGGTTATTTTATGGTTCCGCATGCTCGCACTGCCATTAGAGCGTCGGGTTTTCTCGATCGTTGGTCCTTCCGTTTGGAATAGCTTTCCCTCTGACCTGCGTTCTCTCCCGCGAGACCTATCTGGCTCTTTTCACAAACTAGTTAAGACTTTTCTCTTTGACCGGGCCTGGGTTGGGAGCACCTCTGAGTAGTTAGCTTGAAGGGGCGCCATATAAATTACATAGATAGATATATATTTACAAATTGAAATTTGTGAATAGGGCTTATGCTGAATGTGTCAGCAAATTTCCACTTTCACACCCGGAACTACTGAAACAGTGGGTGCATAATATGCTTCGAGAAAGGTTTGCACCATCAAAGAAATTGGTCGTTTGCTCTGATGACTTTCAGCCAAGCTGCTTCGATCAAACTGGACACAGTGGACAGACAGACTTCGTCCCGGATCTGTGCCAACCATCTCTATCTGATCACCGTGCAAAGGTTTCTTAACAAACTGTTGTTTCCTGCAACGGTCTCGTACCCATCTATCAGTAAATATTTATGAAAACTTATGAGGATAATGAAATTTCCACGTTTTTATTCTATTATCATAACTTAAAATGTACTCAGTACAATGTGAATGTGAAAGTAAACTATATTGATCTGTCAATTGTTCAGGCAGAACATCAGTCATCAATAACAGTCATAACTAATACTAAAATGAATTTGTTTACATTTGCCTAAATTCTCAAAACCTAATAGCCTTCCATAAGCAAAAATGCAGTGCATTCTTCACACAGAAGTTGGAAAATATCCAAGTAAAGTTTCAAGGATGTTCCATCCTGAAGGCAATTTAGAATTCCTTGAACTCTTTAGCAAACTTGTTGTGTGAAGATATTACAACCTCAACTTCTTTGTTTTTGTTGAAATTGCTAGGATCTCCAGGATCTTTAACTATGGGAATGTATGGTGGACGTATCTAAAGAAACAAATTCAAATGGTATTAAGCATCATAATTTCAGATCAAAGTGCAATCAATGCATTTATGGTACTAATTTAGTTAAGTTAGTTTCGCCGACACATAAAGCATAGATAATAATTTTGTGAAACTACAAATCTTCTTTGCACAATTCACCTTATTGGCTAGTAGTCTTGCAAATTGGGATTACATAGCTTCTTTGTTTAGTCAGAAATGTGCTGACCACTTAAAACTATGTTACAGTCGCTATATTTTTAGCATTTGCTTTGAAAATAGAAAGCACAAGTCTGAGCTGCGAGTTCTCAAAAACAATTGGTTTACAGGACATTGCAGATTGTGAAAGCCCATGGCCGTTTCCAAATTTTGAGCCATCTAGGCAATGGCTGAGCTGAAATTTAGAAAACCTACATAAAAGTAAAATATCAACATATTTTAGGGACAACAAAACTGCTGTCCACGCCAAATGACCATTCTGGCCTATCCTCTGATAAGGTCTGTTGGTGCATGTGGACCTTGCAGCTTGATCAGTGCTCAATGCATACCTTTTAAGGTTACTGACTGACATTTCACTGTAATCGCTGTTTATTAATTAAAAAAATAAATAATAACTGAAATCATCTCGAACTTCAACTAGTTATCAGGATCTAGGATATTTATGCCAGAGGCAATGTAACAGTGGAGAAACTGATAACACCAATTACAAACCTGTCAATCTCTTATGCTTTGTGTTGTCTAATCGTAATCGTAATCTCCAAACTTCTAAAGCGCCACTCGAAAGCCAAGCGCAGGGCACCAGCTTATTCACGAGCGCTGCGTCTAATCAGAGGGGTTGTCGAAAAGAGTAGTCCGAGGGAGGTCTGAGTCCGGTTTCCAGAGGATCAGAGAGGGCACAGCAGATGTTAAGGCGAGTGTCTTTTAGGTCGAGGATTGGAGGTACAGGATCAGATGAGTCAGGATAAGAGTTCTTGAAAAGGAGAGACTTTAGTTTCGAGTGGAAAGCCTTGGGGGTGATGGATAGAGGAGCCTGTGGCAGATGATGGTGGATGATTGGCGATAATGGTGGAGGAACCGAAAAATTGCGGAATTCAGGAGGTAGATCATTCCAGAGACGCGGTGCAGTGTCTATAGATAACAGTAATCATGAAACTCTTAACAAAGACAAAATTCATAACCCTAATGTTAGAAAATATGTATACTTACTTTTCTCTCATACACTGATACCCAATTCACTTCCCTGAACCATGGATGACTTTTGATGTCGTTAACACCATTTTTCAAGATGCCATATCGCCGAGTGAGATCGTGCTGGATCAGATTCCTACACAGATCTTTGATATTATTTGAGAAGTGCTTTGGAAACTTGTACTGCGAAAAAAAACATGTTGAGCAAACATTATTGCTTGCAATGTTCCATCTCAAAATTACCCTTCATCATGAGTCAAGGAGACAAACAGAAATTTGTAAACATATGTCTATGTGAACCTTGATATGTAAAGTCTGTAGTTGAGCCATACAACTCAAGTCACTGAAAGTTGATGTGCCACTCATAGACACAATGAATGGCTCACCTTTCTGGATTATTGTAAAGTGCTTCAGCCAAGATATCCTTTAACCTCTAGGGTCTATTTTATACACCTTATACATATGGAAATATGTAATTAATGAACTATTATTGTATTTTATTTCATAAAATGCACTTCATTGCATTCATAATCAATCTATTGGGTACAACTCTCCATGATGAACGACAATTTTACGTCTATGAATCTAGAATGAAAATGAAACTATCCAGATGTTTTGTCTTGAAAACCTAATGAATTATTTGATAAATTCTTGTTCTCTTTTTCTTATTTTACACAAAGGTAAATTTAACCGTTTTCTATTCATTTAAATGAAATGATTTGCACAATATTGGCTTGCATGACATGCAGTTGTATTTACTTGAGACTGTGATTACATGGTTTGTACACCAATACAGTATAGCTACAGAAATTGTAATATTTACCAACCACTGAGATTATCTCAGTACTAGTCAATCAATTTCCTGGCTAACAAACCTTGCCCTCAATGATCCTCTCATAGATTGTCATGTGCTGGCCTCCCTCGAAAGGTGGAAAACCAGCTGCCATCTCAAATATCAGAATTCCCACAGTCCACCAGTCAACTGAAGTTGAGTAGCCCTGTACACAAAAGCAGAACACCATTCCTGTAGGCCTTGGCCGTTGGCCTATTCCCTTCGACCCCGGTCACATGACCGTGTTTTACCTTTAGCTAACCATAATATGAAAAAACTTGTATAGTTAGAATGCTCTATTCATATCCATTGACTATTGATTGTTTATTATATATGATGTATGTACACCGGAATGCGGATTGCAAGGTTCAATAAAGAATATACTTACTTACTTACATTTTCACTGATAAATGAAAGAAAAATTGGAGCTACAGGTTCTAATAAGTAAACTCGGAGAGG